>JAPMLY010000700.1:0-175698 GCA_026401115.1 Tetraselmis chui
CATGCAAGCGCCAATAATTAGGTAGAAAGTTCCAAATTGGGGTTTGCGGGAGAGGCCGGCGATGTAGGCGATAAGGTGGGTAACATGGGAAAGAAGAGTGGCGGAGTGGAACAAGGATTTGCAAAATGCGGAGAGAATACCGGCGGGTGTGTAGTCGTGAATGTATTGTGTCGGTCGGGTGCTTTTCAGTACATGTCGGGGTTGGGTGAACACGCCATCGGGATTTGTATGAGGTGTGGTTGGTTTCACTGAGGAGTGCGTATGGTCGGTGTGCTGCGAGACATAGTTGGTGTGGTAATCAAGTTGCTACACAGCAATGTTGGTCAAGTAGCATCGTGATGGTACAGTTGTGACTCACCACTATAAGATGATAAGCCAATTAGCAATAGAAAGGATTAGGTTGTTGATGGTGGCAAGTTGCTGAGCGTTAGATATCATCCAAAGGTCCATAATATACGTTGGCGGGTGCTCACCACAAGGTGAGTGCGTGTCCTGTGATACGCAAGTGCTAGGCACTTGCTGAGATGACATGCATTGTCACTCACCGAGTGTAAGCATTCCTTATCGCCCCCTCAACTTTGACAAGTTATGGGCCCTCAAGCTGCTAGTTGTTGGACTTATTTGTCTTGATTGGAACCTAGAGCTTGCTTCTCGAAGAGTGGTAGACCTTTGTAATGTCGCACGATACGTGAGGTGCGGCGAGCTCACAAAATGGCTGGCTCTTGCTTGTGTTTGTAGCTTTACTTCGATACATGTTCGTAGCGACTTGTTTGTGTCGCTTGGAGCCTTGAACCCCCGAACGCCGACTCGTGTGGCGTGAAGATCGGCTTGCTTCCCTTTCTTATATGAAATGAAATGAAATGAAATTGTTTACAACAATACAAGTAAAAACCGGCTGCTCTCTCTGGGCCCCCTTTGTGCTACGCCTAACTGGACTTAGAAGCGTGAGGTAGACCGTGAACCACTAATCCCAACCTCTCCAATGGCAGTGACGATACCGTCTAAAACATACCCGTATCCAGGTATTTATTATTTTCTGATCTATACGTTTTTTTTGGATAGAGTATGAAATATAAAATGTCGCTAGTCTCCACGATACGCGGCCTGCTCCAGCCGCTGCGGGGTCGCTGATCAGCAAGGTTGTTCAGCTTGAGCTGGTCGAGGTGAACCTGCCTGCCTTGACCTGCGACTCCGGCCGTGCCAAAGTTGGGAGGGAAAGGTAGGTGAAAAATCCCCCTCGCATAGGTCGTCGTCGGTCCCGCCTCGATCCGTGCTCATCCCCGCCCGAGGTATTAGTTGCTCCTCCCGACGCAGCTCGCCACCTAACCGAGTCTTCTCTCCTCCTTCGGGGGCTGAGAAGAGAAAATAACTAGGCTACATACGGTGTCCGGCTGGCTCTCCTACCCCCGAGCCAGATTTTCTCATGTCCCATGTCCTTCTTCCGTCTGTTTCCAACACCTATCTGATCGCGTTGTGGCCGTCCGTACCCTCCCCCTATGGTTTACGTTATTAGGGGGCCGCCTTTACGAGCAGTGTGCCGTTACGATATCCCTAGGCACAGTGCTTGAGGCAGCCTATCGATAACCGGGTACCGACTAGGGAAGGGGTTGGAAGAACACAGGGATCGAGTCGCCGGTCCTCAAAAGATGGTGGGTACGGGGATTTTTCCAAAAACCCCCCGTACCGGGATTTTCCGGCGGCGGGCGATCCTAAGGACCGTGCCGCTTTTCCGGCTGCGACCCACCTCCGTCCTGCGTAGCATCAAGCCTCGCCCCCAGGGGAGACGTAAGGCTCTCGCATGACTGGCGACTGCTAGCGAGCGCCGTGCCCTAGCGCTGCTTCCCAATTGTCCGCCGCCTGCTCCAACACCCTCGTCCCTCCGCTGATCTGTCCGTACCCTTCTTCGCCAAAAAATATTTCGCAAACGCCGCTCCCGCCCCATCGTCGGGAGAGTATATGCGAGTATTTAGTCGCGGAAAAGACATATCGGACCGGCCGAGCGGGAGATCCATGTGCCGGTGTACGGATATTATGTTTTTCCAAAACCCTCCGTACATGGCTTCCCGACAGGTGTTGATCCCGCGGATCGCAGATGTCGGTACCTCGTTCAGCCCCCTACCGTGCCAGGCCTAGCACGGCTATGGGGTTACCAACGCCCACCGCGTGGAGGTAGAGGTAGGTGCCGACGGGCCTGCGAGCGCACCCCTCTCCGGGGCCGCCACCGCTGCGCCGCCGGCGGGCGCCTCCTTTCTTATAGCTTGACGCTTTATGGAATTTCATTCGCTTCCGGAGCTTGTTACCTGCCACTTTCCTTCTCTCGTGAAAGCCTACAATGGTAAGGCTGTATTTTTGGAAAGGCATCTTACCACAAGTGTACTAGCACTCATGTACGACGTAACTTGACCGACCTTCTGAGACTCGTTTCTGATAACCTTGGTTGTATAGACTCCGGGAGTACATCTGCGTCTTCGGTTAGCCCTTTGTCGTCTCCTTTCTCTTAGCCGTGTTGCCCGCCTCTTGACCGGTACTTGGTGCTTTTCTTGGTGGATTTTTTCCTGCTTTTCTGGTGCTCTTGAGAACGCATCCGTCGCACATGATATGGACTCCGTAAACTACCGAAGTTCACTGGGGAGAGACGAGACTTTGATGTGTGGAAGAAACGTTTCCATGAATTTGGCATGATGCAAAAGTGGGCTCCGGGTTTGTCATCGGATAGTGCCGCTTCCTCTCAACAACAAGTCGACATGTACTCCACATTGATTCTTGCGCTGCCGGAGGACGATCTTTCCATTATCGAGAATGTTAGCGAGGATGACAAGACCCGCGGACACACTGGATGGACCGTGTTAGTCATTGAAATTGAAATTGTTTACAACAATACCAGATTATCCGGCTGCTGTCTCTGGACCCCCCCTTGCTTGTGCCTAGTGGACTAATTTAGCTAGGGGCTAGTGCCTCGGGGATATGTGTATGATGCGATTTATCATACACCGGCTTGCATGATTACGCGTTTTCATAATTAGTATTATTTTTGTTAAATACCGCTATGTACAGTCAGTGAATATCTAAAGTAGCGGCAGACATGCATAAGCTCAGTATCGTCTGTACCACCGACTTCGGCTACAAATCGGGCGACAATCCCTATCATAAGGTATGGTGCACCGCGCCCGCTGAATATTGCAGAAGGGAAGGGTTCAAGATACTAGAGGTGCGGCCGTGGGGCGTATTTATTCCGTATGGACCGGCCTTATGTCACCAAAAGCTAGGAGGTCGAGTCGTATTTGGTTTTCGTAGCCAATCGTTGTTGTGACGTGAGCGGGGCATTCATTGCAAAGTCTCACACTCAACGCACAAAAAGGAAGTATTCTGCAAGATACCCTCGTCGAGGTTGCACAGGAGATAGCATATTCGTTTGTTGTGACCGTTTTTGGAGCGTTCATTGTTGTTCATGGTGTGGACGCGTTCTTCTTGGGATCTTTCGGTTCGGCCGATTAGCGGTCCGGATAGTAATCACATGTCCCGACGTTGGGTTGACACAACGTGATCATGTAACACGTTGGAGACCAACGACTGGTATGCAATATAAAAAGGCTCCTAAACAGTTTTGGCCGAATAGTGCTGGGCTGTGTGAATGTAAAACTTCAAAAGCTCCAACAGTAGGTGACGTATATGTTGTAGTCGTCGAGCACGAACATTTAAGCTTCCTCCGTCGCATCAATAGTCACTAACGCTACCTATCCACGGATTTTCTTCGAAACAAACACACAACACTTTTGAGATAAAGCATATATCGATATAGCATGGCACCTCAAAGTTAGAGACAGGGGTTGACTTAGTCCACGCCAAGGCCGCCATGCCTCTCGAGCTTATGGCGGACGTAACATAACACAACTCTAATGCGCCGGTTGCACTTGCATGTTGTCACCGATTTTATTGTTGTCACTTATCATGTTGTCACTTGTCCGCATGTTGCCACTAATTTTACAGTGATCCATAGCAGTGCTAAGGTTAACCATGGTCTCTCCTTCTGGTGTAGATTACTGATGGATGGCCTTGGAAGACCGTGAACCACTAATTCCAACCTCTCCATTGGCAGTGACGATACCGTCTAAAACATACACGTAACCAAGTATTTGTCATTTTTTTCTATACGTATTTTTTGGATATTGAAATTGAAATTGAAATTGTTCACAACATGTGCCGGCAAACTGGACCGACTGCTGTCTCTCGGGCCACTCTACTTCGCCATACAGGACTTATTAGCAAGTTGGGCCCGGGTCTCTTCGACCAGGTACACCTATCGACACACCTAGCTTCACTGTGTGTCGACGTTCCTCGGGAGTTAAAAACTGTAAGCAACCGCAGTAATTGCCACAGTCCCCCCGCCTAAGCAGTAACAGCTTAATAATTTTGTAATCAAGAAAAACAGATCTAAAAATAAATCCACTTGTCGAGAAATGCAAAACTAAACTGCTCCTCGACCTTCACGATGCTCGGCCCGCTCCCACCGAACCGGGGTGCCGACCGGCCAAGGCCGGTCGGCGTTCGGGAGGGACGACGGGCCAGCCTAATCTAGCTCCCGCGTGACTTCCGGTCTTGCCGAAGATAGGAGGGGAAAGGCTAGCAAAAAACCCCTCCTCGCGCGGTCGCTCGTCGATCCCGCCGCCCCATCCCGTAAGCCCCGCCAAGGTCGCCGCCGCATCCGCCGACGCGACGGTCCTCCTTGTCGAGGTCCCCCGTCACCTCCAGGGCAGGTGGGGGGGACCGAGACACATAGACATAGAAAAAATGGGCGCTCCTGCCTCCGCACCTGAATTTTCCCCGCTCAATTCCCCGGTTTTTTCTCTGTCTGGTACCCGGGTACCTGTCAGGTAGTCCGGCCTGCGTCCGTACCCTCCCCCCTCTGATGCGCGTCCACCTAGCAGACTTTGTTGAAACACGGGCCTCCGCGCTCACCCGGGCCTCCCCGCAAGGGTCTCGTCTATCCGGTAGTGGGTATCGAGGAGGGGGGGGGGGGTGGGGGGGGGGGGGGGGGGGGGGGGGGGGGGGGGGGGGGTCAGGTCGCCGAAGCCGGATCCGTCGGGCCGCGGGTGCACGGAAATTAGTCAAAACCCTCCGTGCCGGGTTTTCCGGCGGCGCCGACCCGGAGGGTCGTCGTCGCCAGATCTTGTCGCTCCGTCCTTCGCGACAGGCCTCCTTGCCGCCCAAGCCTACTCCTCCCCCCTCGGGAGATGTATCCTGTCGGCGTGGCGGCTCGCTAGTGAGCGCCCTACCCTGGTGCTGCTCCCCAACTAGCTCGACGCCGGGTACGGACATTATTTTAATTTTCCAAAAAAGCCCTCCGTACATGGCTTTCCGGCGGCGGCTGATCCAGAGGATCTCCGCCGCCTCACATAGCCGCTCTTCCGTCTGCGACCGGCCACCGGCATGTTCCAGGTCTTGCTCCCCCCCCTGAGAAGTGTCGACCGGCACAGGGCTGGTCGGCGGCTAGCGAGCGCCCTTTCCTGGCGCTACTTCCCGGCTGGCCTCCACCAGCTCCAACACCCACCCCCCGCCGCAGATCCGGCCGTACACTTCTCGCAATCAAACGCTCCTGAAGTACATGTCCCACCTCCTCGAGGTAGGACTGTCCTTAGTAGTATCTGTACGCGAAAAAACATATCGGACGGGCCGAGCGGGAGATCTTGGCGCCGGTATCGCACAGAAATTATTTTATTCAAAAGCCCTCTTTACAGGGCTTTCCCGACAGCTGCTGATCCCGCGGATCGAGCTGTCGGCCCTCTTAGCCCCCTACCGTACCAGGCCTGGCACGGCTACGGGGTTTCCTGGACCACGGTATATGCCCGTCAATAGCTGACGGGGAGGTGAGGGGATGCCGACGGGCCTGCGAGCGCACCCCCCTCCGGGGCCGCCGCCGCTGCGCCGCCGGCGGGCGCCATTTTTTGGATACAATATGAAATAAAAAGTGTCGCTAGTCTCCACGATACGCGGCCTGCTCCAACCGCAACGGGGATGTTGATTAGCGAGGATGGTCAGCTTGAGCTGGTCGAGGCGAACTTGCCTCACCTCGGGTACCGTGCGACTCTGGTCGTGCCGGAGCAAGGGGAAAGGCATGTGAAAAACCCGCTCGCTCACATCTTCGTCGGTCCCGTCTCGATCCTTGCTCACCCCCCCCCCCCCCCCCCCCCCCCCCCCCCCCCCCCGAGATAGCAGTTGCTCCTCCCGACGCACCTCGCCACCTAGTCGGGTCTTCCCTCCTCCTTCGGGGGATGGGAAGAGAAAATAACTAAGCTACATACGGTGTCCGGCTGGCTCTCTTGCCCCCGTGCCGAATGTTCTCTTGTCCCATGTCCTTGATCCGTCTTTTTCCAACACCTATCTGATCGCGTTGTGGCCGGCCGGACCCTCCCCCGGTTGTTTACGTTGTTAGGGGGCCGCCTATACGAGCAGTGTGCCGTTACGATAACCCTAGGCACACTGCCTGAGGCAGCCTGTCGATAACCGAGTAACGACTATAGAAGGGTAGATCGGACACAAGAATCGAGTCGCCGCGCCACAAAAGATGTTGGGTACGGGAATATTTTCCAAAAAATCCCCGTACCGGGTTTTTTCCGGCGGTGGATGATCCTCACGACCTCCGCCGCCAGACCGTGTCGCTCCTCCGGCTGCGACCCACCTCCGTCCTGCGTAGCTTCAAGTCTCGCCCCCATGGGAGATATCAAACTCACATAGTTTTCGACTGCTAGCGAGCGCCGTGCCCTAGCGGTGCTTCCTAGCTGTCCGCCGCCAGCTCCAACACCCTCGTCCCACCGCTTATCCGTCCGTACCCTTCTTCGCCAACAAACATTCCGCATACATCGTTCCCGTAAGGACGGGAGAGTATATGTGAGTACTTAGTCGCTGGAAAAACATATCGGAATGGCCGAGCGGGAGAGCCCTGTGCTGGTGTACGGATATTATGATTTTCCAAAACCCTCCGTACACGGCTTCCCGAAAGCTACTGATCCCACGGATCGCAACTGTCAGTACCTCGTTCAGCCCCCTACCGTGCCAAGCATGGCACGGCTACGGGGTTACCAGCGCCCACCGCGTGGAGGTAGAGGTAGGTGCCGACGGGCTTGGGAACGCACCCCCCTCCGGGGCCGCCGCCGTTGCGCCGCGTTAGTCCATCATTATGAGGACGATGGTATTTACCGGTGTACGGAACTAGTGCATGACTTGGAGACGCCGCAAGCGGGAGGCGAGAGCGGCAGTCAATACCTGAACCGGTTAGTTCGATTGCAACGACAGCTTGCCCGGGTTGGGGACGTCGTCCACGACCGGCGTATCATCATGTACTTGGTGAAGGGCATGCGCAGCGAATACCACTCCATCATCGACACGTGGGACGTACACAACCTCAGCATGGAAACCGTCAAGCGTGATCTTCGTCAAAAGGACATGCGCATCGAGAGTCGTGTGCAATCACATACAACGGAGCCTCCAACGCCTACGGCTTTTGTAGCGTCTCATGATGACGCAACGACTGATCTTTTGAAGCGGCAAGTCTCCGAGCTCCAAGACCAACTGAAATCTTTTCAAGGAGCTGCGACTTCTTGTTGTGCCTCATATGGCAGAGGCGCAGCGAGGGTTTTTCCTTGTGCTTGCTATGGCTGTGGTAAGAAGGGCCATCGCAGGTCCGAGTGCCCGGACAACAACACCGGAGGTAACTCTGCTTAGGTGGACTCCCCGGTTGCTTTTCCGGCGGTCATGGACGTGACGGCCACCCCTGCGAGGCCATTCTCCGAGGCTCGACACATGTTCGAGCGCGATGGGGAAACGTGGATGTGGTTGGTCGACAGCGGCGCTAGCCATCACATGACTAGTGTGCGCCGTGACTTCTGTGAGTATCGAGCGCTCACCGACCGGCTTTGGGTGAAGAGTGTCAGCGCCCGCGCTGTTGGCGTGGGCTCGGTCCGCATCATTGTGAAGGCTGGAGATGGAGAGGAGATTCCTGCCATGCTGAAGAATGTGCTCCACGTTCCTCAGCTATCCCGTCGCGCGTCGTGGTCTTACCATAGGCTTTTCAGCCTCACCCAAGCTCGGCGACAAGGTCATTGTGTGGTTTTAGCGGATCCCGTGGACCACCTTCGTCTTCATGCCGGTCATGGTGGTGGCGTGGTGGTTCCATTGAAGCGCGCACATTTATTGGTGTGGTTGCCGGCGCGGGTTGCTTCGTCGAATCCTACCGCTTCGGCCGCCACTACGCCATTGCAAAAACTGTTGTGGCATTCCCGACTCGGTCACCTTGGCGAGTCGCAATTGAACGGGTTCTTGGCCACTCAGGTGGCGGGTGTGGCGTTTTCTGCGTCGGAGAAGTTGGGCTTATGTGAGACATGTAATGTGTGTAAGTCGCACTTCCGTCGTATCTCGCGTGAGCCGGCTGACAGGAATGTTGGTGTCTTTGAGGTCCTAGGCTTAGACTTCTGCGGTCCTATGAGTGTTACATCCTTGGGAGGACGGCGGTGCAGGTTGTGTGCGGTTGATTTTCGCAGCCGTTTCATGTTGCATGATGCGGTCCGCTCCAAGGATGAGTCTCAAGCCTCGTTCCGTCGCATGTTGACTACCATCCGTTCTCTTGGGCACACGTTTCGTCGTCTTCGGGTGGACAATGACACGGTGTTCTTAGGTGTTGCCTTCCGAAACCTCTTGGATGAGTTCAACATCGCCGTGGAGATCACTGCCCCTTACGCGCATTGTCAACATGGCCGGATTGAGCGGCAGTGGGGAACATTGGTCCCGATGGCGCAGTCAATGATCCGGCAAGCCGCGCTGCCTAAATCGTATTGGGCTCTAGCGATGGCCGCTGCGGTGCATGTCCGCAATCGTGTGCATAGTAGCGGAGCCGGCGGTGTATCTCTCACCTTGGCGACCGGTAGACGAGTTGATTTGAGCTTCATGCGGGTCTTCGGCTGTCCGGCTTATGTCCACGTTGACAAGTCTCAACGCCGAAAACTTGACGATCGCGCGTGGAAGGGTGTCTTTGTGAGCTACGCTTCCGAATCACCGGCATGTTTGGTGTATAATCCCGCTACTCGTCTGGTGGTGAGCAACCGTAACGTGGTATCCGATGAGGCTGTTGTCCTCTCCATGGGGGAGAGTAATACGGAGCAACACAATGATGATGAAGAGGACAACATCCCGCGCACCATGTGTAGCGAAGAACCGGATACACTTTCGGGGGAGTCGCCGCTACGGGAGTCGATGCAACATTCCGGGTCGATGGAAGATGAACGGGACATGCATTCCGGGGAGACTCCACGTCCAAGGAATAATCTTCGATCCATTGCCTCACCACAACAATGCGAACCCAGTCCAAAATATAATCTCCGTTTAACGAGAGCTTCGGGAGATGGATGGACTGCGGGAAGTACCGCAGCTATTAAGTCAGCCATCAGCCCGAATGTTCAAGAGCCGGTGTCATACAAGCAAGCGCTGAGGAGCCCCCAATCGGAGGAATGGGAGGCAGCTATCAAGAGCGAGTACGACTCACTTGTATCTCGGAAAACCTGGACATTCGTCCCTTGTCCTGCCGGTCGCAAACTCGTAGATTCCAAGTGGGTAATCAAGCTGAAGCGCGATGCCAATGGGCAGATTGCAAGGTACAAAGCAAGACTTGTGGCTCGCGGGTTTACTCAGGATAAGGGTGTGGACTACCACGAGACCTTCGCTCTCACAATGAGGGTGATTTCTATTCGAACGTTGCTCGCGCTTGCTACTTATAATGATTGGGAGGTGGAGCAGCTTGATATGGTGACGGCATTCTTGGAGGCCGATATCGAGGAGGAAATCTACATGAGGAAGCCGGAAGGATTCTGTCACACCGACATCAATGGGGAGGAGCGAGTGTGCTTGTTGAAGAAATCATTGTATGGCCTCAAGCAAGCCCCCTAGGAACTGGAATAAGACAATCATAGCATGGCTATAGGAGTATGGCTTTACCCAATCCAAGGTGGGTCCCGGCATTTACGTCTTCATCAAGGAGGGTGAGCTTTATGCCTTGGCGTTGTAAGTGGACGACAACATAATCGTCGGACCTGCGGGTAGCTTCATCGTTGGGTTCAAGTCGGCTTTCGGCGAAAGGTTCAACGTGCAAGACCTCGGTCCAGTATCTTGATTACTTGGCATGACAATCGAGCGTGATCGTGGCAACCGCATAATTAGGATTGGACAACAACAATACGTCTTAGATATGTTGGAGCGCTTCAACATGATGGACTGCAAGCCAGTGGGCTCACCTATGGCGGTTGATGCTTTGAGCAATTATGTGGAGACGTCGACATCAACATTGCCTCCCGGTCTAGTGCCGTACCAAAGCTTGATCGGTAGCTTGTTGTACGCTTCCGTAAGCACACGGCCCGACATTACCATGGTCGTTAGCCACCTTTGTAGGTACATGTCCGACCCCTCAATCACATTGGGAGCAAGCCAAGAGGGTGCTCCGCTACCTCAAGGGGACCGCAAACTTGGTGTTGATGTACGGTGGCGCACCTTCATCAAAGATGGTAGGATGGCCAGATTCTGACTACGCGAGTGATATTGGGGAGCGGCGCTCTCGCACGGGGTATGTGTTCATGCTCAACGGTGCAACGGTGAGTTGGAAAAGTCATCGGCAACAAATTGTGGCGTTGTCGACAGCCGAGGCAGAGTATATGGCGCTGACTGCGGCCACTCAGGAGGCGATGTTTTTGAAGCAACTGCTCCATGAGTTTCACCAAGACTCCAGGTCTCCCATCACCATTCACGAGGACAATCAGAGTTGTATCGCACTCAGCAAGAATAGCATGACGACCGGACGCAGCAAGCACATGGACGTGAGGTACCACTTCTGTCGGGAGAAGGTGGAGAGCGGAGACATCGAGTTGCAATATTGTGCGACGGAGAACATGCTTGCTGATGTGCTAACCAAGCCATTAGTGAGTGCAAGGCACAGCAAGTTGTGCAATGCCATCATGAGTTTGCATGCGTAGCAAGGGGGAGTGTTGCGAGACATAGTTGGTGTTGTAATCAAGTTGCTACACATAAATGTTGGTAAAGTTGCATCGTGATAGTACGGTTGTGACTCAGCTCTATAGGATGATAAGCCAATAAGCAATAGAGGGGATTAGGTTGTTGATGGTGGCAAGTTGCTGAGCGTTAGATATCATCTAATGGCCCAGAATATACGTTGGCGTGTGCTCAACACAAGGTGAGTGCGTATCCTGTGATAGGCAAGTGCTAGGCACTTGCTGAGGGTGAGATGACATGCATTGTCACTCACCGAGTGTAAGCATTCCTTATCGCCCCCTCAACTTTGACACGGTGGGTGATGGCGAAGTGGTCAACGTCCATGATGGAAGTACGAAGGCCACGGGTGTTAATATGGTGATGAGATGGACGTATTGGGGGATGTTATGAGGGGAGACGGGGTGGGGCGTATGGACATGGGAAGGGGTTGGAGAAATAGTGATGGCGTGTGGTTGAAGTGAAGGTGGATGGGTGATGGGGGTGCGGGGTGTGTGTGGAGAGGGGCATGGGGCGTTGGGGTTGGGAGGTGGGTGGGTGTGGGTGCGCTGGGTTGCGCGCATCAAGGAAGACATGGCGGCCGATGGGGGGGAGCGGAAGGCATAGTGCCATGGGAGAGAGTGGATTTTGTAGACCATGGAGCGGGGGGTCGAAGGAGTGGGAATTAGGTTTGATTGAGGTGTGCGGTGAGAGTATGATAAGTCTGTAGGAGGACGTGTGCGCCGCAAGACCATTCGTGTGCCAAGTCGTGTTGGCGCGGGGGGGGGGGGGGGGGGCGAATCTTGTGAAATCCAAACAGAATAGGCCTATAACCGGTTGGACGATCCCACTATTGAGCCGTACGTGGATGCCTCGATCGGGCGCCAAGGAAAAAAGACAAACCCAAACGACCTACCTCCGACGCATCAACATCTAAAAGGGCCCCTTGATCCAGCCTCGTGACCGTCCCAGAAAGTCGCCCATCCCCTCACTTGAAGTGTCGGACTTCTTTTAGAAGACTGCTCGGCTCCGCTCGGCTCTCCGAGACGCCTTTCCATACTCCCGTCCACGCCCCCAATGCAACCTCTAAGAACGCATCCTATCCGGAGGCCCGCATGATTCCCATGTGCAAGCCGCCCCTTGCCCTCTTCATGTATCCACCGAATTATCCACCACACTCGATAAAATTCACCTAATGAAACTGTACCTCCTCCCCCGATGTTAGCGGATCCTCATGGACCCGCCCCCCACAACCAACACCCCTTCAAAGTGACAACCTCGACGGGAGGCACACGTTACTTCCACGGCGATTCGACTAACCTTCGAGCACGAGCGGCTACCGGTGGGAGGTTTTCATCTGCCTTAATATTCGCCCTCTCTAGTAGACTAGTGGGACCGGAAGTCGCTAGAGAACATGGGCAAGCATGCTCACCCCTTTGCTTAGCGATCGGAGTCAAGTAAGGTTATAACTCGTGAAGTTGCGGGTGGATTTCTTTGTAAGGTACGGGATTTAGCCAAAAGCGAATACACTTATGGGTCCTATTGCAAAAGTAACGTAACATAATATTGTACTCGCTAGCGTGTGCCGTGTGGCGACTATCGCCAATGTGCTTCGTAGCACGCCTCATTGGGTTTCAATTTTCCATCCTTCCATTTCTCCAATATTTGCTAGCTTTCTTGTGTCAACATTTGGTTAGTTGGGCAATCTATTGCCAATACATGTCCTCATTCCTATTATGAGTCACACTTGCCGAGACTTGTTTGTTTTGTTTTCATTCCATTCTAGGTTTGTATGAAAATAATTATTCGTTGTGTTGTGGTTGAAATTTCATGTAATTGACCTTCATTCCATTTAGTACTATTATTTACACATTTATTTAGCTTGACCGTGGCATTTGTAGTCTTGTGTCTAGTATTCATTGTGGTTGGTTTGGTATCCATGTTGCTAGTATCTCTCGCCTCTCTTTTTTGCCGACTTCGACTTATCACCCTTCCAAACATGCGTTACGAGCACATGGAACTAGACACGAACGGAATACTAAAGTGAAAAATGAATATGTCAAGGGGGTATTGTCAATACGGATTACAACACGTTCACGAAAACGAGAAACGGCCACTGGAAAAGGGGGAATACCACGCTCGTCACTCTTCCAAGCGTTGAAGCGCTTTTACCATTTGTAATTTGTATTTTAACATATATTTCATTATTAGATTTTCATTGCGTACATTAAGCCTTATCGTTAATTGAATAAGGTTATCAATAAGTGTAAATATGTAGTTTACCACGACACGATGGAAAACAAATTGAGTGCAAAAATTGAAATCAAGACACAACGAGACGTTCGTATCGCCGCGGAAGCACGGTAGACTAGTAACTCTATTTCTAACAAGCAGAAGCACTTTAGAAACATGGACTATGGAAGTAAAGTTTCGGGTTTCCCCTCCTTATTTGTTCCTTTTGGCTTGGTGGTTTCCACTGCCTTTCCTTGGAAATGATTGGACTAAAGGAGAACTGTAGACTACGCGTACATGTACCCGTGCTTTTTCATTTCGTTTTATTCTAATAGGCAAGTTGCTTGGCTGAACAAGTCCCCATATCTAGCGACATAACTCATTCGAATATAAGACGAATATCAAATTAGCGACCACATGAACTTTATTCCACAACTGCCTCTACAAGGATGCATGTGGGCAAGTTGTTGGCCTCTTGGCGCCGAAAGGTTTCTCTCGCCGTCCATGTCGCTCATACGGACAACGTCTTGCGCGGGTTGTATGCCACTCCGCCGCCGCATACGGTGTAGAGACCGCTTCTTCCTCGGCTAGAATGCCTTTTCTTGCCACGGCGCTCTTCACGCGCACAATGGGCCGCAAGCGTCCCCATGCTTCCTCGAGCGGCGCTTGAGGCGCCGCTTGTCATGTCACCTACACGTGTTGCATGTTCAGCGTTGCCTAGGCGTTTCCTTATTTTAATCTGCTAGGAATGTGCACGATGTAGTGTTTCCTTTTGCCTTGCTTTGGATTCGGTGATCCTCTTGTCACTCTTGCCTTCTTGCTTCCCCCCCCCCCCTTTTTCCGTGTCCAAGTTCCTTTATTTAGTGTTTCTTGTAGTTCAAGTAAAGTATTTAGGCGATTTTTTTAATTCAGCTTTACCCGAGGGCACGTTTTGCCAAACATTTAAGCTTGCTTACAATTTGGCCAAAAGACCACCACAGGCTTGATCTGGGGAAGATTAGCGCTAATTATGGGATGGGTGGGTGGGTTGCGCGAGCCAGATGGGCGAGCGCAAAGAAGAGAGTGCCAGTACTCGGGGGTTGCACCGACTTAAGGGGCTGCCGCTAGCTAGTGCTGCTGGGGGCAAGGCATGGGGCGTTGCGCTAGGCGTTTCCTCGGTCCTCGAGGGTCACCTCGAGGACTGGGTAAGACGCGCCGCTTTTACAGTAACAGTTTACCGTTAAGGTTTGCGTTCTGTCACATATGTAGGTAAATTTTGCAAACCTCTAGATTTAAAACAATATGACTATTTACCCGAGGGCACGTTTTGCCAGTATCGAAAGAAACCTGAGGTTTTGCGCAGCCTAGTCTTGATGAAGCGGTTTGGCCGGGACGAGCTAGCCAAAGTACTACCACGCGGCTGGAGACGGGGTCATGGTGGGGTCGATGTATTTCCCTTCTGTGACAAAACTGTTTTTGCCCAACCACCCATGTATTTGACGACGTGGAGTGGGGCCCCGATGCAGCTAGCGGCGGAGGCGGCACCTTTACGTGGGCTGTGCGATGTCCATTTGAATCTACGCGGAGGTGTGGCGCCGACGGCGTCGCATGCGTCGAGGAGCAAGGCGGAGAGTGTCGCAGCCGCTTGCCAATCGCCGGAGTTTTCGTAAGGTACGTAGCTCCACAGTGCGGCTCGGGGGGGGCTATTGTAGAATTTCGTGCAATAGGCGGTCCGCTATGTGCAATAATATTACAGTAGGTCGGCGAGGGTTGGATTGGTAACAATCGGGACAGCCGGGATAGGTTTGCCGGCCGCGCTGCGTCTTTGATCGCCTTTAGCCTTTCGGATGAATAGCTCTTCATTGCACTCTGGGTTCATACCTCCGCGACGCTTTTCAGGAGGGCAGTGCTGACGCTGTGGCATGCCTTCATGTTCCTCGGGCTTAGGTTTTTTCCTCTTTTTCTTCTTTTTGCTTGGTGACCTCCAATGCTTTTTCTTGTAAGGCCAGTATGAATTAATTATCGGTTTTAGGGTCCTTTTTTGGCCGAAATCGGAGGGGGGTGGATTTATTCAGTATAACCCCGACAATTGTGTAGCTAGTACATTGGCAGTACTTCCCCAAACGTACTGCAACCGGGCCAAATATTGGTATGTACGCGCCGCCACCGGTGCGCAACCATGAGCAGCAAACACCATTAACCAGTTTCTAGCGCCGGAGGTAGGGTCCGTAAGTGGCCGCGTCGTCGAGCTAGTACCGACGGCGCGATGGCAAGCAACGCCAACTGCACTGTGAAAGTGGCCGTGACTTGGGATGGTAGGCTACTCGGTGGGCGGGCAGTGCTACATGTCTTTGACGAGCACTGGCTACAATCACACACTTGCTATGAGCTGATGCAGCATGTGGCGAAGGACATAGACCCGGAGTTGTCCTTTGACCTCGTGGAGCAAGCAAAGATGGTGTGCGTGGAGCACGAGGACATAGTCACATGCTCCGGGCGAAAGCGACGGCGGCCCTCAGCCAGCGTCACCGCCAACCGTTTGTTGCACGTGAACGTACACGACTCCATGGAGGATGTGCCCACAAGGCACTTCCAATTCGAGGTCACCCTACAAGCAGTGCGCCGTGCACGCGCGCATGTAGTGAATGTGTTCGACCGCATGAAGGCCGCGCAGTCTACCAAGAACATGCACTACCCGCCTCCGAGAAACTTCGCTTCAATGGACGCAAAGGACAAGCTACACAACATGTTGTTGGATTGGCTGCGGGAGCAGAAGGCATGATGGACTCGGGCCGAAGCTGACAACGAGGGAAAGACCTTCGTAAAGCATGTGACGGCGGCGTTGTTCCCTCTTTCGAGCGACATGTTCGACAGCATGTCCGACCCCAAGAACGCAGGCACGTATCGCTTCGCTTATTGTTTGCTTGCTACCCACATGCCCACATACATGCAGCGTACTGAGGCGTATGTTTTATATGCGTCTAGCTCTTCCCGCCGACTCTCAGTCTCACTGTTGTCGGCGCCATGGAGGGCCCGATAGAGGCATGCGGCCGCCCCCGCCTCTATGATATGCGCAACTGGTCCATACCACTGACTCCGTTCACGTTTCCTTTTTTGTACCGATTTACAGACCGACCCTTTCCCGACCCTATCCTAAGGAAGTTCTTTGGCCACAAGCTACGTGGCAAGAAGGGCCCGGAGATTGCGAAACGCCTCGAGGCTAGCTCCACCGAGTTCGCCGCAGCGCTAAACAACACTGAGAATAAGACGTGGATGGAGCGAGACAACATGCGGCAAGTGTGCACCATGTTACATGACCTCAAGAAGTCGGTGGACCACTACCACCGGCGACTGTACCGACAAGGCAGCCGGCAAAAAAAGGTACACGAGGCTGAGGAGCCGTTGCGTCGACCGGCCACGGCAGTGAAGTGGGCCACCATTGAGGCTTTGCCACTCGGCGAGGTACCGCATCGCTCGCTGGCGCTCCTCGACCGCAAGCTAGAAGACCGCCACACCGTCGACTTCGAGCCTATCGACGTCAAGTCTTACATGAGCGACATGACAACCAAGCAGCGACACGCGTTCATACTTCGCTTGAAGGCCGGGTTGTCGTACCCTTTTCAATTGTGGAGCTGGATGAAGGGCGGTAGCGCAGCTGGTGTGTCAGCTCCCTTTTTGTGGAGGATCCCAAACAAAAAGCAGCGGCAGCGCATCACGGACGACCCTGTTCAAGTCGCTGAGAGAGACGCCCAAATAAAGGCATGGGAGGACAAAGCAGCCGTCAACGTCACCACATTGAGTGAATAGCAGGAATTGCACTACAACAGAGTAGTGCGCAACGCCTACTTGGCAGGAGTCGTACATCCCAGTTTTGTTCACAACAAGTAAGCAGCCAAAGCAGTATGGCGCTTAATCACCGGCCACCCCCTACCAGAAAATGATGATGTTTCTTACCAAGCCAGCTCTATGGCACTGGTTGCCATGAACTCTGGCGCGAGGGAATTGGTGAATGATCTCCGGATGCTGAATGGGCGTGAGAAGAAAAATGCGTTCGAACCCTTCTGGGCTGAGCTTAGGAGTCAACTAAATGACTATATAGCAGTCCACAGCAGAAGGAAAGGTATGCCTCCTTCTTTGCCCCCTCTATAGTCTCTGTCCATGTGTATAGAGATATTTTGCTGCTGTGATATGTATAAATTCACATGTGAATATTAAGTGTGCACTGCTGACAGGCCCGAACATGAACTTTATGCCTATCGCACTGTCTATGGAGAAGCTCATCGCCAAGGTGAAAAAATCCTTGCAAGTGAAGTATGGCAACAACCTCGAGGACCAAGAGATAGCTATCCCCTCAGTCAGTACCGTGGTATTGCAGTTCGCCCCCCCCTCCCCAAATGTCGCACCAGCTGCCAGATACACAGGTGCGCCACCTCACACCGTCTACCATGTGCCATTCCCATCGCACGTTTGTGTGGTGTTGTCTTGGTATGTGAAGCTACTATTGGACATACAAGTATATTGAAGCTAGTACACAAGGTGCAGTGCCGCACACTGCGGCAATTCCACATGGACGCGCACTATTGCGCCAAGAATCATAAGAACATAAGGCAGTACTCCGTCCTAGTGAAGGTGTTGTTGGAAGACGCCGGCTTCCCGGAGCTCCACGTATCGTACGTCTCCTCCGATGACAAGGCCAAGGTTGGGGTCGGTGAGCCCAACCTGCCCATCAGCCTGGCAGCCCGGGGGAAGGCTAGCCTCGTCCCCGTGGATAACAACGGCAAGTCATTCAACGATGCGGGCGATCACGACTACTCGGGGCAGTCTGTGGTCCCGTCGGTGCACTTGATCAGTGAATTGACAAGTACCTACTGAGGACCGCAACGTGGACTTGGCGAAGCCTGCTCTTTACAGAGGTGATAGCCCCAATCATATGCGATGTGCTTGTTACTTCCTAACATAAGCATATATGTGTCTGGTGTATTCACTGCCATATACCGCCGCTTTTGCTCATGTATACGAAGGCATAGCTCATGTGGCACTGAAGAATGCAGTGTTTCAACCTTCAACCCCTATGCGGCATATGGCGGAGTTGGGCAACGCCATCAGCAAACAACTGCTAAACAAGAGCAAGTTGTGTGTCGTGACCATGTATCGAGATGGAGGCCCGGACCACAATTGTAAGCACATGTCCGTCCAAATGGCGTTGCTGGCCTTCTTTATTTAGATGGGCTTGGACACCATGGTGGTGGGACGTACAACACCGCAGCAAAGTTGGGGCAACGAGGCTGAGCGTGTCATGTCGGTACTCAACCTCGGGCTGCAAGGCTGTGCACTCAGCCGGACTTTGATGGATGCCGCCTTCGAGAAGGTGATGGCCACCTGCGGCGGGATGAATGCCATCCGGAAGGCAGAACATGAGAGTCGCAACATAGCCCGTGCTCAACAACAACAACAACAACAACGGCAGCAAAGGCAACAGCCGGCCAACAACAACAATGAGGAGGCGCAGCTTGCTGACAAAGGCGTTGAGGAGGCGCAGCTTGCTAACTACGGCGTTGAGGAGGCGCAGCTGGTTCACCTCGGCAATGCAGAGGCGCATATGGCTGACAGCGGTGATGCCGAGGCGCAGCCGACCAACAACAACACCGAGGAGGCGCAAGTGGCTGACAACGGCGTTGAGGGGGCGCAGCCTATTGACAACGGCGTTGAGAAGGTGGTGCAATATACCGAAGATGACGACGTCATGGACATGGTATCAGAGGACAACGGTGATCCTGGCTTCGTTCCCTTAGATGGCGATGCCACCATTGATAGGTGCAGTGATGATGACATCACAATGGCGGAGGTTGAGGCGCCCACATCATGTGAAGGCAATGGGTTGCAACCGCTACAGCCGGCAGTGCCAACGCCCATTTATGATGGCACAAACCTGAGGGCAGTGTATGAGGCGAGCATGGCAGCACCCCTTGCCACCATCGAAGGACAGTTTGAGGAGCTGACATGTGAGGTGCTACTTTGGTTAGGCTAAGTTGGCAACCTTAGACTAATAGTAGAACCTAATCTCTGGATCTAATTATACAGCGTAGAGAGAATTAGTAAGATTGTCTTAGAAACAGGGTTTCTTACAATCTGGGTGTGCCGTAATTCTATTATGTACCGGTCTTCTCCTCTACCAGTAAGTCCCCGTCTTAAATATCCACACCTCAGGTGTTCTAGAAACAGCCTTAGAACCTGTAGCTTGTGCTGTATGCTAACTAAACCAAACTATTACTAGTGATACAGGTTAACTGAGGTTACCTGTACCGTCTATCAGATAAGCGCGGTGTCAGATAGCGCGCGGAGCGCAGCGCTATCTGACCTTATCGCACAAGCTCTTAGAATTATCTAGAGACGAACTATGTAGAAGAGATACTGCTAGTAACTCTGTACTGTCGAGGGAAAATACGGCGATACATTTGTACCGCCGTGATGACAATAAAATAGTCACTGAATATCGCTAAGATACAGGTACCATTTAGAGGTTTACCCTATGGCACGTTTTGCCAAAGATGTCAGCTTGCTTACAATTTTACCCAAGGGCACGAAGCCTAGATTGGCTGAGCGCGAAAGCAGAGAGTGCCTAGGCTCGTGGCTAGCTACGGCTTATAAGGCACGGGCTAGCTAGAGCTGACCGTTGGGGAAGTCGTTGGTCGTTGGCTGCGTCTAACTGCTTGGGCAAGGTTGCCCTGCAGGTGAGACGCGCCGATATTAACGGTAACAGTAACCGCTAGAGTTACTGTCCCGTACACATGATATTGGATATGCAAACCTCTAGATTCAAATCAATCTGACCATTTACCCTAGGGCACGTTTTGCCAGTAACCTAAAGCCAAAGGCTTGCACAGCCAGAATTAGTGTTGCGGGGGGGACGGAGTGAGCCAGCCGAAGAACCGCCAAGCAGCAGGTGTTGGGGTCATGGTTGGGTCAATATATTTTCCTTCAGTCACAGAGCTGTTCTTGGCCCAGCCACCCATAAATTTGATTACGGGGAGGGGCGCGCCGATGCAGCTGGCAGCGGACGCCGCGCCTTTCCGTAGGCTGTGCGACGTCCATTTAAAGCCGGCGGGCGCTGACGAGTTGACTGTGAGGAGGGCGAGGGAGAGCCAGGTGGAGATGGTGGACGCGGCACCCCAATCGGCGGAGGGCTCTGAAGGTGAGAAACTCCAGAAGGCGAGCGGGGGTGGCTTGCTGTAGAATTTGGTGCAGAATATAGCGCGTTGTTCCGTGTAGTAGTTGATCAGGTTCGCCAGGACGGGGTTAGCGGCTACAGGTACCGCGATGACTAGTTTATCGCTGGCGTCGCGGCGCTGGTCCCCCTTAGACTTCCGCACGTAGAGGCAGATTTGCTGCGAAGGCTTGTCGACCACAAGGTCGCCGGTCTGGCAGCGGGCGCCGGTTTCGGCGCGGCAGAAAAACGTGTAATTGACGCACACCGCTAAACAGGCCCTGAAGCGTTGCATCTGGGGTAAGGCAGCAGGGGTCCACGCGAAAGTATCGTGAAGGGTGTTGGCGTAGTGCAGGATGTCCAGGGCGACTTGTGCGGGTAGCGGGAGGCGAGCGGTGGTAGGTACCAGGCGGTGCTGTAGCATTTCGAGGCCACGGCGGGCGTCCGCCAAGAGTTCGCCCACGGCGACAGGTTGGCGCCGGTGGTCACGGAAGAACTTGTTTATGGCGGAGAAGTAGGGTTGCAGCGAGCTCGCAGCGACCGTTCCGAGTAGGGCCAGCCAGGCCGTGTAACGGACCATTGTGGCGGGTGTGGCCTGTAGCGGGGCGATGTTTTCTTCTGCACAAAAAATAAAAAATTGTCTGATTGCGCTCTGGTAGCTCGTGTACGTCGAGGGCGCTAGCGAGTTGCTGAGTAGGGCAACCGCCGTAACCCCGAGTCTGTCTGATCCTAGGAGGTCTTGGAAAGTTTCAGCTAAATCGGTGGACCAGGGCGACTGTGCTGCTTCACGGCGTAAGCCGTAGCGCGGCGGTCCTGTACGCAGAGGGGGAACGTGCTGTACAGGCGTTTTTAATCGGTCCGGGCGTATCGCTCGGCCAATCGCACCGCGTCGGGTGTAGAGCCAAGAGGGGGTGTTAGCCGAAAGGCCACGATGCTCCACGCGGGTGGCCCGACCCCTTCGTGCTTGCCCAGCCTGCCTGGAAAGAACAGGTCGCGGGACGCTGGGAAGTGCACGGTCTCGGTGGCCAAGCGTGCGAACGCGTGGTACCACGTTTTGTTTCGCCAGTAGGGGGCGACAACGGTTGCCGCTGCTTGAGCTTGTTCGAGTTTTGCTGCCAGCGCCGGTAGGGCAGACCAAGGGGGGTTGCAGTAGTTGTTCTCGCACTTCCACGCCGCGTCGGGGAGGTGTAGGCAGTCGATGTCTTCGCACAGGGGGTCGCGCCAGCGGGCATTGAAGCGTGGTAGCTGCGTGTTGAGCATCGAGGCGAAACGGTCGATAGTGTGCGGCCCCCACCGGCGTTGAAGGTAGGCGAAAACACGAGGGTTGAGCTGCCAGTCTTCGTAGTCCAACTCCCGGCTTAGCGCGTCGGCCCATATGTTGGCCGCCGAGCGGATGTAGCGCGGCCGGATGTTGATGTCGTTGCTGTCGAGGAGGTACCATAGGCGACGGAGTTCGGCCATCATGGCGGGCGAGCGCGAGGTGAGCTTGGTGAGGGCGGCGACCACCGCCGTGTTGTCCTCGTGTAGGAGGACTTGTCGGCCTCGGAGTTGGGGTAGAAAAGATTCCACCGCGTGTCGCACCGCACGAAGTTCCTTCCACGTAATGTGTTGTTGGCGGTCGGTAGCGCTCCAAAAGCCCCGGGCTTGATAGTTGGAGTCCTCGTTGAGAACGGCCCCCCAACCGTAGTCGCTCGAGTCGGCGTGGAGGTAGGCGGTCTCGATAGGCTTGTAGATGGACCGCCCGTTGTGTTGAGTGGGGACCGTGCGCCACCACTCGAGGTCTCGGCGTAGTTGGTGGGTGAGGCGGACGCGTCCGCCCCACCCAACCCGTGTGGCTAACACGTTGTGGAGCTCGCGCAAAAAGAAGCGCGCGGGGGCGATGGCGAGGTAGAGGAACTGCGCCTTTCCGGCGAAAGCCGCAAGTTGGCGAGTAGGTAGCCACCGGGCGTTTGACGCAGCTCGGCCGAGGAGGGATGAGGCTTGTTGCGCGAGCTGTTGGAGCTTTGCGGGGGGGGCGCGAAACATGCCGTGATGGAGGTCCACCGTTAAGCCTAAATGGTCGCCCACTTGGGTAGGTGTCCAAACGCCCTTCTTGGGGTTGCGTTCGAGGCCGAGGCTGTCGAGTAGGGCTTGAACGCGCTGTCGCAGTAGGAGGGCGTCCTCGTAGGAGTCGGCGAGGAAAAGGAAGTCGTCCATGTAGGGTAGGAGTCGAATTCCCCGCCACCGCGTGTTTCGGAGGAAGCGCTTGGTGGGGCGGCGACTGTGAGGGGAAGTAGCCGTTGGCACCGGTTGCGGGGGGCGACGAAGGTGGTTCGTGAACACTTGAGTTAGCTTGCAAAAGTAGTAAGCCGACCCCGACCAGCCCATGGGGAGGCATGCTAGGCGCCATAGCGTGCCGCGGTAGTTGACCGTGAAGAAGTCGCGGTCTTCCTCCCGGATGCCAAGGGTGTAGTACCCGTCGGCAAGGTCGAGGGAGACGAAGTAGTCGCCCGGCCGCGAGAGGTGACGTAGGTGCTTGAGCGTCTCGCACGTCATGGTGAAGGTCGAGCAATAACGGTTGAGTTCTCGAAGGTCGATAATCAAACGCCATTGGTTGCACCCGGGTTTTGGAACTAAAAACATCCGGGAAACGTAGCGAGGGTTGTCCGCCCGCTCCCAAGCTCCGCAAGCCTCGAAGCGGGGGAGCTCCGAGTTTAGAAACTCGAGTTGGGCCGGCGTCGCGTCGAGCATAGAGATGCCGTGGTTGAAGGGCTTGGGGCGTAGACCTTGCTTGAACTTTACGCGAACGCCATGGCGGATCCAGTTTAGGACTTGGCCGCTCGCTCCGATGCGCTCCCACTCCCGCCATCTTCGACGCACGCGGTGGCGCATGAAGGAAGACGTCGGGGAGCAGGAATCGGAGCGGCGGGCCACACCGTCATTTCTTGCTCGAGGTTTTAGCCGGGTCGGTCGGCTTGGGGGCGGGGGTGGCGCGTGCTGCGGCTGCTGCTGCTGCAGCGGCCTTGCGTTTGTCGGCGGCGGCTTTGCGGGCTCGCGCATCGGGGCCGGGAGGCTTGTCCGGTGTGACTTTCGCGAAGGCAGCTCCGGCGGCGGCCTTGCTGGCGGCGTGTAGGCTGACTTCCAGCGTGCGGTCGACGAACGCTTGGCGAAGCGCATCCAATGTGCCGGAGACCGCGGCAGGGCGCGGTCGGCAGAAGCGCTCGTGGGCCAGTTCGGCAAAGACGCGGTCCGCATCTGTGCTCGTTTGTCCGCCCTTGGTGAGGCGGAGGAAGCCCAATCTAGTACGGGCGGCCTCCTCCGTCGCCATGTGGGTGCGATGACCCGCTCGGATGAGGGTAATCGCTGCCGCCTGCTCTGGCGGTAGAGGTGTGCCGTGCGACAGCGTGTCCAGAGCCTCGCCAATTGCCGCGTTGGCGCAGCTGTCGAAGAAGGCATAGCACCCGATGTGTAGGTACTCGTCGTAGGCTGCCTGGGTGCGTTTGTCGCTTAGAGAGCGGGCGGTGTCGTCCGTGAGTGTCCACAGACGTGGCTCGTCGACGTCGCGAGGGGGACGTTCGAGGCCGGCTGGGATGACTTCGCCGTAGTAGGTGAAGTCGACGAATTCGGCCGCGGAGGGGTCGGGTTCGTCGTCAAGCAGGTCGATAGGTGGCACAGGGGCCTCCTTGCCACCCTCCGTCGCTGTGGTCGCGTCGGTGGGAATGGACTGCTGTTGATCAGTAGTAGCAGGTGTGGCTGTCGGCTGTCGAAGCTGAGCGAGTAAGGCAGCGTTAGCCGCCAAAAACTGCTCAGTAATGCGTTGTTCCGATTCCAAAACCGCCGTACGAATCTGTTCGGCTGTGCGTTGTTCGAGTGTGGTAGCGTGAGGGTCGGCCGCTGCGGCGGATGTAGACTGCTCGGGCTGCATAGTGGGGAACTGCGTAGCTGAACGAGGGGAAGTGTCGCGTGACGCTCGAGTGCGCATGGGACGAAAAGGTAAAACTGACACCCTGCTCGACTACTAGAGTCGAGACTGCATTCGCGCGAAGCCTAGATTGGCTGAGCGCGAAAGCAGAGAGTGCCTAGGCTCGTGGCTAGCTACGGCTTATAAGGCACGGGCTAGCTAGAGCTGACCGTTGGGGAAGTCGTTGGTCGTTGGCTGCGTCTAACTGCTTGGGCAAGGTGGTTGCCCTGCAGGTGAGACGCGCCGATATTAACGGTAACAGTAACCGCTAGAGTTACAGTCCCGTACACATGATATTGGATATGCAAACCTCTAGATTCAAATCAATCCATGTATATATACCCATGCAGATCAGCACCCTCTCCAACATGTTGGAGAAGATACAACAAGGAGTAGGGACTGTGAAGCTCACCCGGCATTTTGCGAACATCAAGGGGCGTGAGATTTTCAAGGTGCTGAAGAATCACACCAGCAGCAGTGATTATGGGATACAGTTCTTCAAGCAACCGCGGGTTGACAACTGTGATTGCAAGGCTTGTAGGCTAAACATGTTTCAACCCCTTCGCATGCCAACATCAGTCTACAAGAAGTTGCATACTGAGATGCGAATGCCCCTGCCTATTCCAACGGTTCTCCATGGAATTGACGATGATGGAACTAAGGAGGATAGGGAGGACAACATCCAATATCTGCCCCTCACAGAGTCAATGAGGAGGCCATTCACAGATGAGCACCATCCCTCCTTGATTGTGCGTGCAAAGGCCCGGCGTCAAGCAACGCATAGTGCTACAGGCAGCGGCAGCGGCCGTGGCTTTGGCCGTGGCCATGGTGGACGGGGTGGTTTTGCTCGCGGCCGTGGCGGCCGAGGCGGGAGCCGGCATGCTGTTGCTACTACCCAGCATTCACAAGAAGCAGTTACAGTAGCGGCACCCATTGAGACGCTGGAATCCATTATTCACATCATTCCCAAGAAGAAGGATTTCAGCATCGGCAAAGCTACCAACATCATGGGATTGGTTCTATGCAACGAGCCAACATGCAGGAAGCCAAGGTGCATCAACTCGCATAAGGCGCCTTCCACCATGCAGCCTGCCGCGCCATTCACTCCGCAGGAGGAGTCTGCATGCAGGTGCTGGTCATGTGCACATTCGCCTGCCAATTGCATATAATTTTTTCTTAATTTGCAATTTTGCATATTAATATATCCTTTGACTGCGTTCTTTACCATTTGATGCAGGATGCTAGCTACTCAAGCATTGCAGGGCGCCATGGCTTCCGACACATATGTCTGTGGTATGCAGCCATTGGACCAAGATCACCCCTTGCACAATGTGCTTGTGTGTGACAGCCAACTTACATGTGACCAAGTGGTGGAGCCCACATTCTACAGCAGTGGCAACAAGCGCCGCAAGACATATGATGGGGACGCCAATGTCAATGTCGAGCCAATGCTATGTGCTGGCATGTCAATGGATCCATATCGCGGCTTCATTGATGACAAGCTAGCAACGGTATTTAACACGCTGCTCCCTATTTGCCAGACATGCCTAAATAACAATGAGAAGTATTATGCTAGGGGCTATCAAAGGAATGGCAAGCAGATGCTGCGTGCACTAGAACTAGAAAGAAGGCGCGAGGCAACGACCTCAAGCCAGCCGCCGCCGCCGGCAGAGTAGCGGACAACTAGATGTGATGAGAAATGCCTTTGTAATGTAGCCATACACCATTGTAATAATGTGGTTTCCGCTCTTAATGTTGTTCCCATGAGTGTACATGCACAGTCCTATGCAAATGCAGGTTGCTACTGAAGAAACATGCGCTTACAACGCACTTTGCGTGCTGGCAATAGAGTTCACAGTACTTTAAAATAGAACATCACCGAGCTACAGAATTTCTGGAGGGGGGGGGCAAATCGGAGGGGGGGGGGGGGGACCTAAAACCGATAATTAAATCATACTGGCCTAAAACAATTTTATTTATAGTAACAAAAATTCGTGTTAATTACTTATCGCATTATGATACGGCTGTACGCACGGCAACAGACCCTCCCCGGCTAGCAAGTTTTATACGGATATTGTACAACGAAGATTTCTGCGAACATCTACACGTGGTCCATGAGATGACCGCAAACTACGAATTAGCTGCCACCGCGGCGCTAGCAAGACCGTCGATAGAATCTCCACAAATTGGGTCTACGAGGACAGCAGTGGAATGTTGCTGAGTCAAGTAGCAATGCATGGCAAGCATCGAAGCAACTCGTGGCAGCGCAGTTGCGACACAAGCCGTGCGCCGCCGCTGTAATACTCCATACATTCTCAGAATATCTGCTGCGCGGTTGCGTTCTTAATTGTTACTTTTGTTCGGTAGTGGCAATACACTGTACTACTTGCTTACCAGAAGAAGAACATGAGCACGGACAGGGAAACAAAAGGGCGAGTAGAGCGATAAGAGGATCACGGGATTCAGAGCACGGGAAAAGGAAGCACTACATTGTACTACTGGGTACAGGCAAAAATCAATAAATAATAGTATATCTTTTTATTGTGGTCATCGAAGGGGGCACGTCTTCCCACGATCAGCACGATCACCCGCGCCGCCTCATCACACCGTCTGTGTCACACCCAAGCACTACAGCAATCAAGCGACGCCGTTTACTCTAGCAGCATAAGGTCATTGTCCAGTCGCCGCGTTGACAATCGCCGGGTAATTCTGTTTGATAAACTGGTGTGACGCTTGGAGAGTGAGCGTCGACACGCCGTGTGTTGCCCTCCCCGTTTTACCGGCCCTTTTGCGCTACTTGTTGCTTGAACAAGAAAGCACAAAAATACTGAAATATATAAACGGCGGGAGAATGGGCGTCCCAGTGTGGAGCGCGCGCGACCCAGCTACGTATGGCGAGAGTGCAGCACCCGTGGGCATCGACTACGATATTTGTAGTGACCTTTCACCGCCGATGTGGACGATCTTGGTGGACTGGCTTCGTGAGGTCAGCCTTGAGTTTCGACTCAGCACGCGCGCTTTCCAGACCGCGGTGTCCTACCTGCACTGCTTCCTCGCCTGCACACCCGTCACCAAAGCCGCCTTCCAGTGCCTAGGCATCGCTTGTCTACAACTCGCAGGGCAGCATAAGGACCCAGGTATTGATTTTACCGTTGCACAAGCGTCTGATATCTGCGCCGGCGGCGCTTCGGAAGCTGACATAGAGGCCTTCCAGGCTTCGCTGCGTCGAGCGTTCGGGATCCGGACACCGCGTCCTATTCTGACCGAGTTTCTCCCAACTCTGCCTGAAAGAGCCAGCCCAGTGTTAGAGAACCTCCGCACCCTCTTCTGTGACGCCGCAATGACTGACTCACGATTGAGCGCCGTTCTCGACAAGGCCGCGCTGGGTGCGGCCATCCACGACCTATCACTCCGTCTGTCTGCTTCGCTTCCTAACCCAGAAGCACCCTCCGTGCCTACCAACCCCAGCACTCATTCCAGCGACACAGTTTTTACGGCCGAACGAGCTGGGAAAAATTATCACTTGAAGCGTCGACTTTATCAAGTTGTGAGAACAACAGCACGCTCCAACCTGTACATTCGTTCTCTCCACAGCGACGCCATCCTCACCGTGGAACGTGCGCTGCTCAACGAGTTCGAGGGGGCCGTGTGAGCAGTAACTCAACGCCAATGCCGCGTGGGTTTCATTTTGAAACATGTTTAAGCTTCGTTAAGACTTATTCCTCTAGGGGCGCGAGTAAGCCATCCTTACGTACTCTTGAAGCCTGTGGCTCGTTTTTATCGTCCCCTGGTCTTGCCTATACTGCTACGTGCTCTCGACACCGAGACGTACGACGCTGCTGACAACGAACGACACGGACGCGGTATCCATGGGTCATCGGCGGCGTCAGATTATTTATTCATGCTGTATGTAATCCTAGCGGTGGCCAGACACAGCCTCGGCAGGGAGCATGCGTGAAAATAGGACGGGTTGCGTAAACGAAACGTTAATCGGCGTTCAGAGCAAGGTTCAAGCTTAGCGCGGATAGCCGGGAACATACTCTGCCTTGTTGATAACTTTTTAAATAAAACCCATATGAGCACATTTTGTTTGTTTTGCAGAGCGCAGACGCGCTGGTCGTCGCTCATAGCTTGCACCGCCATCATATACTTGACTTCGAAACCGGTGCAGGTCCTGCCGCAGTTTTTTAATATGTTTTAAATATGCCTCTCTCACCGACGACGTGGCGACCTTCCGCATTTATCACAAAAACTACTCGGTCCCTGTGCACGACAGGTTGCAAATTAATGTCGGAAAATATTGATCTCCTTAAAAACTGTCCAAGGGTAGTAAGGCTTCAAGTTCACGGGCACTGAGCCCTTCAGCTACATACACACATCAATTTATTACGTAGCGCTCCCGTTCTATTTGTTTGCCCATATATCATAGTGTTATCCCTATCTGGCGCCGGCGCTTTCCGCAGGAGCAGACGTCGTTTTCGAAGACACGGAGGTTCGCCTGGTCGTCACAGGTTATCGGTGGACCGTAGTGGGCACTGGCGGCCTTGAAACACTCGTGACAGTCACGGCGGCATATACGGATGCTGACGCTCACTAGCCACACGACCAACGCCATGGGGAGCTTACTTAGCACATTTTAGCCTCCTCGGTATTTCATTTCATGTTTTGGGTGCATATGCTTATCAAAAAGGTTGGGGAGTCGGAGTATGGTACAATGTTTTTATTCCATTTTTGAATCTCTTGTTGTCAATCATTTTGTGAAAAATTCTTACAAGAAAAAGCAGTGGAGGCCACAAAGCAAAAAAGAAGAAAGGAGGGAAAAAAAAATCTAAGCCCGAGGAACAGGAAGGCATGCCACAGCAGTAGCACTGCCCTCCTGAAAAGCGTCGCGGAGATAAGAACCCAGAGTGCCATGAAGAGCAGCAGAAAGACGTTGCATGAATTCACGTCGTACATCCCCCCAAAAACGCCGAAACGGAAGAAAAGTAGATTGACGAACAAAATGTTGCACACGGACATAACTGTGAGATCGCAAGGAACGAGAGTCAGCGGCCCCCATGCCAGGGAAGCGACGAACAGCCACCAAAATAGCCAAGCGATCGACCAACTCAGCCGCCGTCGGCGCCAACCGGCCCCCATCCTCCATGGCGAAGGGATAATAGTCATGGGCCGACTGAACCGAAGGCGTGCCAAGCAAAGCGGAAGTGCGGAGGTCCGCATCAAGTTTGCCTTGCTGAGCTCCCAATTCAAGGTTGCCAGGGAGTGGAAGGCGAGCACCTATACGAGGAAAGTTGGTGTTCGTGCGAGCACTTGTAACCGTCACATCGACCACAAGATGACGGTGCGGAGCCATGAAGTCTAACCAAACCACATCCCCAGGACGATCACGTGAAGATCCCGACCGAATACGGCGGACCTCCAACCGCAAGTCCCGGCCCTTAGTAGCCCCCGCTTCAAGCATGAACTCTTCAAGCACGTGGACAATACGGTCGTGGAGTTGAATGATATACCAAGAGCACGGGCACCGGGGGATATGGTCAATCATTTTTATTTTTCTTTGTAAATCATTTTCAATTATTAGAAATGCACGGCATTCTTTGGGAGCGATGAGGAAATATGGGGGAGACACCTTCAAAAACTCGCCGTCGGCGAAGCTACGAATAATTGCCCGAAGAGCCTTCTTCCCATCGTGGTGCGTTAGCGATGCTTCCTGCGGCAATGCGGTGTGTATGTGTGTGTTCGCGGTTTTGTGTTTGTGTGTGTGTGGGGGGTGGGGGGGGGGGTCGAAGAGATTATGATATCAGCTTATATCATAAATCAAGTGAAGGCTTCCTGTTCCTCGGGCCTAGGTTTTATCCTCTTTTCTTTTTTTTGCTTGGTGGCCTCCACTGCTTTTTCTTGCAAGAAATTATATTATATATAAAAATCAAGGCTTCATTTGGGCTTTTATTATTTTTCGGAGTACTCATCGTGTCCTCAGGCTCCGCTACTTGCATGATGTAAGTAGCGGGGGCTGAGCGGAGTAGCGGAGCCTGAGAAGGCGGATAGGGTACGGGTAGGGTACATCTTCCCTCGATAAATTTGTGCTTTTTTCAAATTTCGTCACTCATTATAGGGTTAGATTAGCCGGGGAAGTAGCGACATTTAACACAATGCAGCCCGTTTGCTGTGATTTCCCTCATTTTAGCAGTCAATATCGTGGATACTAAGCGCGCTTCTTTCAAAATTATAAATCAATCCCCGACAGATTTGGGCTTTCGCAACGGTATCAAAGTACAGGTAAGGTCCTTACCCCTTACAACACGTCACTCTGACACCATCAGTTTTCTTTTTCTTTTTTTTTTTGCTACCCGGCATGTGGGACTGGCAGGTAAGCCTGCATCATAACCCTCTACAGGCGGCCTTTTGCACCCACCAGTACCTGTACAGCAGCACCTGCAGCGTCCAATACCCTTGAAGGCGGGTAGCAGATTCGTGTCAAATGTCGCGCCTACGACAAATCAAAAAAGGGCCATGCTTGTAGCGATATCGGGTTTAGGGTTTTTCTATTGCTGTTGCAGGGGGGCTTGCCTAAATACAGACTTTGCTGTTGCTTTTTATCCAGGAAGGAGAGTACTCCGCTAACTCCATTTGATACATCAACACGTCCATATTTTGTTGCTTGAGCGATACGGGGGACTTCATAATGCAATTCGATCAAGTGGTAGACTCGATGAAGAGGTCATCCAATTGCATTTACCATTGTCTTATTAAATTAAGTTACTAATCACATCCCATTCATGACAAGAGCTTACGTAATGCATGGCTCACACTTGCAATCAATTGCTTGTTCGTTGTTTTATGGTTACATCTCCTTAGGCGCTAAATCATCTGCAGCTACGAAAGATAGGTGTGGAAGTTTTGGGTTCATCTTGGGGTGAGACACGCATACATACCAAGATCGGACTCACCCGGGTATTGAACCGTCGAACTTCTACGTATTAGGCGTGCGCTTTACCGACGCATCAGAAAAGCATAGTTAATATATGTGGCCACATCCCACATATGCACCGATGAACTACGACACTCCCACGGTCGCTCGGACTCTACCCGGTCCGCAGCCCAGCTATGAGACCAATTTGAAACTTTGGGCTCATTTTGAAACGTGGTTCGCCTACGCACCGGAAACTTACCCCTCACGGGTCTCAAACTCGGGGTCTTCGGCACACTAGGCCCCGAGCTTAACCGACGCATCGGAAAAAATGGATGTCGCTTAGTGGCCTTCTTGCCAATAAATTCGAATTCACGACATAAGTGGCTAGTGAGAATAAGTAGCGTTTCAATTATGGCATACGCCGAAAAGGATGTTGAATCAATAGTGTGGGACCATTTGAATATGTGATTGCTTAAATAAATATGAAACAACTATTGTTTCGAAATGAGTTGACAGATTGCGATAGCGATTGATGCGATATCGCTATATCGATGACCAAGGAGCCTCCGCAAGAACAAGAGGAATGCGAAATAATAGAATTGAGTGAAACTAGGGTCACGGAAAACCCAACCACGACAATTGCCGCCCGTAGAAGCACTTTGCGATAATCGTACTTGTTATTCCATAGTCGCACGAAATGTACTAAGACAAATTCATATACGTCGCGATCACTATGCCAATGTGTTCCCTTGTGTGGCAGTTTGCCTTCTAAAAGCTAATTGCAGGCACGAATGTGTTATGTTCTTTCTTGCTGCTATTATTGCAAGTGGAAGTGCAAATGAAGCGAGAGATGAGAAGATGTCCGAATGTTAGTGTTTATTAATAGATCTTAATTGAACAAGAGGAAGTGTTAAAAGGCTTTTCCACCTCCCTATAATGCACTAGGCTTAAATAGCTCGAGCTTAGCTAGCTTCCACATGGCCTCGCTTGGTCCTCGTGTCTGGTGCTAGGGCTCTTTAACGATTGCAACAAATTAGCGAAGCGGCGTGTTTGCCTCGGGAAATTAGACCAGCGTGTCGTCGAGCTAGTTAGATTAAATGTGCGTACATGCACGTACCGGGCGGAGGTAATGGCACTACAATACGCATCATCACCCTCGCTAAATTGTTGTAGTGACGTACGCACGTTGTACGTCCTTCCGATGGAAAAGTACGAATTAGATATAGTAACGAGTACCTTTACTATGTAATGTAATGTACTTTATTGTTACATGAGTATACTAGTCACACTTGGCACGCCTTCCATTCAGTCCGTTCATGACTATTAGCATGTTTGCTCTTGAGGACGGGGGGCCGTTGGCTCCTATGGCGGTTGATATTGAAATTGAAATTGAAATTGTTTACAACATGTACCGTATGCGCCGGTTTACAACAAGTACCGTATGCGCCGGTTGCTGTCCGTGGGCCCTCCCAACAATGCCATTAACGAAACTTACAAGTCAGGGCTAGACCGTTAACCACCTAGTCCAACCTCTCCAAAGGGTGTTCGGGGGCTTTACTCCTCCCCGGGGAGTGCTCGATGCGGGGTGATGGCGGCGTGCAGTTAGGGGCGTGCGTAGGTGCAGTGTGTGGAGACGCGGCGAGTGGTTGTCCGGGATTTCGTGCGGTAAATGAGTAGGAGATGATGCAGCCATTGGACAGTGTGCGTATGGAGTTGTGCAATGATGCGTGATGTGTCGAGGCGTGCTTTTGAGATGAGTTTGTCAGGGGGGTCGGTACGGAGGGTGAGGAGAGAGGTGAGGCTTGTGATGGTGGATGAGTGCGGTGTACCCGTGCGGCTCATGACAATGGGAAGGATGTCAACTGCGGCACTTGGCCATTGCCGACGTATGGCATTGGCGAGGGGGGTGTGTTTGGCACGAATCAATTGGGTTGTGTGGGAGAGGTTGTGGTCCGTGCAATACTTCTATTCCCCTATCTGAATCTTTTTATCGAGGAGTATCGGCGGCGACCGTTCGTGTGACCGACGTATCGGGGTTCGAGGAGTCGGATAAAGTCGGGTTTGTGCGCGGGGGGTCGTAACGCGGGGGAGAGAATCTCGGTGGGGAGGATGGCGGGGCACGAGGTTAGGGAGTCAGGCGAGAGGCCTTCGTCAGCAACAACAAGGCGGGTGGGCATGTGGGTGGGGTGAGGGGGGTGGCAGTCAAGAGGGGATATGGGCTGGTGTGGGGGTTGCAAATGATTTGATGGGTTTGTTACCGGAGTCTGCGGTGATGGTGTCCCATCGGCCGGCGTTGTGGCGTTCCAAAAGGGAGATGAGTAGTTGTGGCGCGTTGTTATGGCGGTCTTGTCTTAGGCCAGACATGGTGGGGCAGTTACCGGCCATGTGGCCGTTGCTGGTGAATTGGCCGCACATGGGGCAACGCAGGGTGGGGTTGTGTACGCCCCACATGAATTCTTGCTTGTGGGTGAATTGAGTCCTGGTGAGTGTGGTGTGTTCTTTGTGGAATGTGAAGTCGGCGCCGTCCTCCTTGGCGCGGGCGAGGAGGGCACCGTGCATGGAGGTTTGTGAGAGGTGTGTGTGTGTGTGTGTGTGTGTGTGTGTGTTTGGTGTTGTGTGTGTGTGTGTGCGTCTGTTTTGAGACTGGTGTATCTGTAAGATATGAGCTCCCCTAGGGTTTGCGGTAATAGTGTGTATGGCCACGTCCAATGGCCGATCGACACGTCTGAACTTGTGGTGCATGTTGTGTTGGGTGGGTGTCCGTCTGCAGCCCGGTTAGCTAGGGTGTCAGCGAGGTCATTGCCTAATGAATGGTTGTGTGCTTTGATTTTGCCGAGGTGTATACGGATGCATAAGGCGCAGCGAGTCGTGAGTGTGTGTGCGTGTGATGGAGAGGAGTGTGTCGCGGTAGCTGTTGTGGTGGTTTGCAGATGGGCAGTTTAAGTAGCCTTGTATAAGGCGGAGGGAGCACGCAATGTATGTAAGGAGGTGGGTGTGACCTAGTTGGAGGCCTATGTCGATGCCCGCTAATTCAGCGCGATTGATGGTGTGGGAGGGAGGGGTGGAGGTCACCAGAATTTTGATGCGGGTGTCCGAGGCGGGCTGAGTGGCGGCTGCTCCAAGGGGGGAGGGGCCTCCCTTCTTGGAGCCGTATGTATATAAAACGTTCTGCCAATTCCAAGCAAGTTCTTTTCCGGTTAGGGAGTATGTTAGTTGCGTGCGTTCTGGGAGGGGATAAGTAAGGGGGTGAGCGGGGTTGGGGGGGAGATGGTAGATGCCTGCGGAGTGGGGTGAATAAGTGTCGAAGAGGTGTGGAGGTGGGATGGTGATGGTGGGGTTGGGGAGGTGTGTGTCGTATATTGATTCGAGTGTGTTGTGGAGGGCGGTCATGGCTGCGTGTGAGGTCAAGGCGGAGAGTGCGAGGGGGTTACCGACGAGGTAAATGTCGACCATCCAGCGTGTGCCTAATGGGGTGGGGGTGGGTTGGCCTGTGTGTTGGTCGGGGGGTAGGAAGGTGTTTGCGTCGTTGTGAAGGGTGTAGAGGTGGTGGGTGTGTGGGGAGGTGATGTATTTGGAATGACGGTATGGTGTGTGTTCCCATCGGGGGAATAAGAGGATGGTGGAGATGGATGTGTGTGATGCGGTGGAGTGGGCGCTGGTGATTGCGTGTTCCATTGCGCGGCGCATGTATTCGTGGTCGTATTCCGGGTTGGCGATGTTCATGCCGTGCCATGTTTGTGGGGCGTTGCTGCCGCTGGAAGAGAATACTATGTCTTCGGGGTATAGCGAGTGATAGGTGTGAGAGTGAAGTGATTTGTTGAGGGGGTCGGAGTAGAGTTGTGTCTGAATGTGAAATGTATTGCGGAGTGCTGTGAGTAGGTCTTCTGGAGCGGCCCATCTGTTGCGCGTGGTGGTGGCGGGTGTGGGTGAGTGGATTTCTGAACGGGAGCCCAGGCGAGTGATGAGGTGATAGACCTCCTCTTCGAACGAGTGTTGCGTAAGGTCGGGGCGAAAGAGTTGAAATAGGTGACGGACGCGGGGGCCGTTGAGGGTAGTGACCGCGCGGCCGTCGGGGGTGCAAATGATGGTGGTGTCATGTAATGTTGGGTAGGCGTGTATGGTGAATTTGCCGGTGGGGAGCATGTCGAGGTTGGGGTGGATAGGATCGTGGTGGAATGTGATGAGTAGGTGCGTCCATGGGGGAGGGGTCCATGTTCGGGTAGGATGGGTGTTGTGGAGGGGACAAAGCCGGTGTTAAATGCGGTGAGGGCGGATGGGCCAGAAGGGGTCTCACTGATGGTGTCGTGGAGCTGGAGGCAAGGGGCCCACTAGACCTCGTGGAGGCGGGTGAGGTCGTGGTGTTGGCCGCGGGCGCACCAGTCTCATTGCCATGTGGCGGGTCCCTGAGCGGGGCGGCATTGGGAATAGACGGCAAAGTGCGGGTACGTGCAATAGGTGGAGGTGGGGTCTGTGTGTAGGGGTTCATGGCAAATGGAGCAGGTGGTGGGGGAGGGGTGGGGAGACACACCGATGTGGGGGCGGAGGAGATGAGGCGGAAGCAGTCGTCGAGTTGGAGTTGGATGCCCCACTCCGTGAGGTGTTCCGGGGCCCATTCTACCATGTACTGGGTTTGGCGGTATTTTGTATCCTTGTGTTTGGAAATGATGCGGGTGACGTCGCAGGGAGGGTAGTGGTGGTCTGAGGGTGAGAGATATTCTGTCTCGATGTGTGTGGTGGGTGCCGTGGGAGGAGGGGTCTTGGTGTGGGTGGTATGGATGCCGGATGAGAGGTTGGAGGGGGAGCGGGGGAGGTGGAGGGTAAGGAGGGGAATCCATGAGGGGTGGATGGTGGTGGGGGGGGGATGCTTGTTTGGGGGTGAGGTGTGTGATGGGGAGGCGGTTGTGTATGGTATCAAGGGTTCGGTGAGGACTGCGGCTAGAAGGCGAATGGGGGTTGAGAGTGAGGTGGTGGACCCCGTGTGTGTGTAAATGGATTTGCAGGATTTGAGGAGGATGGAGGTTGTGGTGGCGCGGAGGAGGACTTGTGGTGATGTTGTTTTTCCAAAGGGGGGTGAGGCGGGGGAGGAGGGAGGCGTGTGTTTTGCGGGGTGAGAATTCACAGTATGGTAGTTTGTAAGTATGAGGGTCGGTGATGTGGGTGGCTCTGTCTCGGAGGGATGCGAGGAGGGTGTTGTCTTGGTGGGTGAAGTGGGCGCGAAGTGTGGAGGCGATGGGGTTGGTGAGGGAGAGTGGGGGGATGTTGTGGAACATGGTGCCTACGTCGCGTTGGGCCCGTACCAAGCTTCGGAGTGTGGGTGGGGAGGAGCTACTTGTCATGATGGATTCAGTGGGCCAGTGGGTGTATGTGGTGGAGATGGTGCGAATGTGTGCTCCGGCATTATGGCCTCTATAGCCAGGGTTGTTCATGATTTTGTGGAGGTGGCAGACTGTGAGCTGTGCGGCGTTGGCTTTCAGGGAGGGGAGGCCGTAGCCGAGGTCGGAGGTAGGGCGGTGGAGGGCGGTGCGGGGGAGTTTACGCACCGAGGAGACGACGGAGCGGAGGGCTCGGCAGATTTTTCCTTCGAGGGTGTCCAGTTGCGAGTCGCTGAAGAGGCCGAGCTGTAAGGTGAAGTGCTTGCCGATTAGGAGTCCTCGGATGGCTCGGAGTCTGCGGGATTGTGTTAGTGGGGAGGCGGGGAGGGCGGTGATGAGGGATGCGGTAGTGCGCTTTAGTTCGTGCCAGTGCTTAGTGAAGGTGAGGGAGGTGTTGAGCTCGACCCCGAGGATTCGGTATGTGTCCGAGGGGCCGATGGAAGGGATGGGGTCAAGGTTTGAGGTGATGGTGATGAACAGTGTTTGGAGGCGGGATGCAAGCATGGTGATATTGGCAAGGGAGAGGGCGTTCCCTGAGCGCCAGAGGGCGCCGGTAATGCAGCATTTTCGGATATTAATTGTCATACTTGTGTATGCGCTGAAGTGGGAGAGTTTTCGGAGCTGGATGGTCATGTTAGGGGTTGAGCATGTGGCGAGGCTGAGGTCGTCGGCGAAGCCGTGTCCGGGGCAGGTAGCTGTGGGTTCTGTGGGGTCAACGTTACTGGCAAGGGGGGCCGGTCGGTAACCTTGGCTGCCCACCGTGAGCCAGCGGAGGAAGGGTTCAAGGAAGAGGGTAAATAGGAAGGGGGAGAGGGTGTCTTCCAGCAAGGTGCCACGATTTATGTTTATGGAGGGGGTGGAGCCGTACGGGGTAATGTATTCGGTGGAAGAGACGTCGTAGAGGTGTTCGCAGGTGTCGACAAAGGAGGGGGGCATACCAAGTTGGCGCATGTGTTCGAACATGATGCGGTGGTCGGCGGCATTGAAGGCGCCTTTGAAGTCGGCATACATGACGTAGATGTCCTTGTGGTAGAGCGTGGCGTCCTTCATCATCATGATGAGGGAGAAGAGAGCGTCGTGGATGCTGCCGTGTTTCTGGAACCCATCTTGCTGGTCGCTAAGGATGCCGTGAGTTTCGGCGTACTTTGAGCCTGCTTTTTTTTTTTTTGCGGTCCAGAGTTTGAGGAGGTAGTTCATATGGGCGATGGGGCGGTAGTTGTCGAGGAGGGTGGAGTCACCTTTCTTATGGAGGAGGCATGTGGTGCTGTGGCACCACTCAGGAGGGGTGTAGCACTTGTGGGCAAGGAGGGAGAGGAGAGAGAATAGGGCGGAGCGGGTCGCAGGGGGTGGGAATTTGATGATTTCGTTAGGGATGCCGTCGGGGTCGGGGGCTTTGCCCGTGCCGAGCGAGTTAATACTTTTATCGAAGGTGTCGCGGGTTATCATGTCAGCAAGGGTGAGGGAGGGGTCTCCGCATGTGGCGGTTGATCTTGTTGATCGCTTGGCCATTTTGGTTGCACTGCGACGTTTCCAAAGCATGGGTACGTCATTTTTTCCATCTTTAAGGTCTCACTGAAAGTACAATGCACAATGTCAAGCAATGTACTGCTACATGAATGTACTCTTCACACTCGTGTCCTCACCCTCTTGACAAATCGATGAAGCCAGCCGTGAGGCTAACCTCCGTGGTGGTCTTGGCTCCTTTATTGAAGCAGTTTCTGGGACTCGTGAATGCGCACCGGATGAGCGTGCATGGAGTCGATGTACGCGTGAGTCTTGGCAAATGCGTGCCATTGGGTCGTCTCCAGAAACACAAGTAACGCCGTAGTACGGTGCACCTCGTTTCATTGGTGCCATACGTATGGAATGTCGTCATCATTGAAGTCCGTCATGAAGAGCAAACATTTGCCTCGTCGTCCAAGTAACGACTTGATGCACACCACATATATGTGAGAGATGTCAAATTCCTCGTCGTCTCCTTATGGAACAGTCACCGGGACAACATGTCGGAGACAAATTGTAGAGCAGGGTCTTACATTACATTGTTGACATGAAACACCAAGTATAAGCGAATCGTTGTTGGTTACCGTAGTATTTAATTGTGTTTCGCAATATGCTCTTCGACAGTAAAATGTCCAAGCTGTCGATCACGCAGCTTCCTACTAGGCTGTCCTCGCAAGAAGAAATTCTATGTACCACATGTCGCCTTGTCTACTCGAACGAAGTGCAAGGCTATCGACGGTTCAGAACAAGCTTGCATTTCATCCGTGTGAAAATGGAACACAGAGCATACTAGAGCGTGTACTTCATGTAACGATATTAACCGCACTATCGGATCTTGCGAAACTGGAATCAAAGGTCGCATGCCAAACAACAGGTCATGAGGCTCCTCTAGCGAGAAACCAAAGTTCGCCTCGAAGGGGGTGTGCTCAAGTCCATGTGCACGAGTAGCGTTGTGCGCAAATTCCACTTGAGGCAACATGTTTGTCGAGTTTGAGGCATCAACAAAAACATCGCAAAATTTTATGAAATGTGATGTTGACGCTCTCCGTTAGTCCATCCGTCTCAGGGTGTCGATTGGAAGACATGTTGAGTCGCGTTTTGAGGCGTCTCCAAAGTCCTGCCATAAGTCATTGACGAATTTCGGATCGCGGTCACTGACCATCACTCGAAGTAGTCTATATAATCGGTAGACTCCCTCTGAAAACAAACTTGCAGTTTCCTCTATTGTTACGCTCTTTGTACACGGCAATGAATGGGCCATTCGAGTTAGACGGTCGACCACAATCAACACACTATCAAAGCCATTGCTTACTTACACGTGCGTCAAATTTTCAAATCCCACAGTGTGCCACGGAATGGTGGAATATGCAAAGCGTAAAGAGTCGCAGCCATGTGGGGTTAGATTTTACCTCGTCGATACACGACGCAGCGCTAACAAAAATCTTTTACATCTTGGCGAATTCATTTCCACCATAATATGTCGAGTGCTTTAGCAAGAGTTCCAACAAATCATGTGTGATTAGCTGACGAGTTGTCGTGCATCCTTGTGATCAATCTCAGTCGGAGCTCAGAGTTCCGCGAGACATAAAGGCGATCGAGGTGCCAAAAATACTCATCTGTGGTTTTATTCCGGCTGTGTTTCGTGCACTCACCCTCGTCCCCATAAAACGAGTCTTGGGAGTACCCCTCGCGAATGAGATCAACGAACTCGGGGCTCAACCGCAACGCGTTAAAAGCCAGTAAGCTTAAATGCGCGTCATCAAACCGCGGTTCGGACTTCCGTCGTAAATCCGAATCTGACGGAACCTCGCCATCCCAAAACAATGGAAATGTGGTTGGAGGTTCGAATTATAGTCTCCGACTTAACGGATCTGCTTCGCTCAAGGCTCTCCTGCGGTACGCAAGCGTCATTGAACCCACAAACGGTTGCAAGTCCCGTAGGTAACGAGCTTGTCGCGTGTTCAACCTCTTGTTTGGATGAGTAGATGTCGCATTGTGTCGTGGCATGTTGCTACGGCAAAGAACTTAGAGCAACCTTCACGGTAACACCTCCATTGCTTTACCGCTTCGTATACGGCCACAAACTCGCCTCCTCTCTCACAACCCTACGCTGCCCCGTGTGGGGTCAATTCACCATCAAGGGCCACATGACCGGTAACTGCCCCTCTATGTCCGGTCTTAGACAGGTTTGCCACCAGAGCGCGCGCTACAACTCCTCCTCACCCTCATGGAACGCCACAACGGGGACGTTGGGAGACCATCACGGCTGACTTTGGTAGCAAATCCATCAAATCATTGACATCCCCCACACTCATCTACACACCCCTAGACTGGCACCCCCCTCACCCCACCCACATGCCCACCCGTCTAGTTGTCGTCTAGATCTTGGCGCCGGTATCGCACAGAAATTATTTTTTCAAAGGCTCTATGTACAGGGCTTTCCTGACAGCTGCTGATCCCGCGGATCGAGTTGTCGGCCCTCTTAGCCCCCTACCGTGACAAGCCTGGCACGGCTACGGGGTTTCTAGCGCCCACCACGGGGAGGTGAGGGGATGCCGGCGGGCCTACGAGCGCACCCCCCTCCGGGGCCGCCGCCGCTGCGCCGCCGGCGGGCGCCTTGTATATTCTAAGGTACTTTGATTTGCGTCGTCATCCACTCTACATATCATAATCTAGTAGTGATATCGGTAACAATACAACTATCCCTAGGCTAGTCGCTACCGCATTCATTCTGCCGTGACAACTCGCTCATTGCCCCGCATTTTTACTCTACCGGGTTCTAGTGCGATTAGAGGTGGACACTACGGCACGGCACTCTAGACTAGAGCGTGCTGGTACTCTCAAGCATGTCTCTAAGCGTTGCGCTTAGTCGTTGGTGCAATATCCCTAGTGGCGGTGTGGAGTGTGTGTGGCGATATAGAGTGCGTGGAATCACACGGGCGGGCCTTCCGAGCTTTTTAATGGGACGGCTTAAATGCGTGTTTAGCATTTCATCAGATTTACCCGCTTTGTGAACATGCGCATCAGGAACAGTATACATATATCCACAACCCATATAGCGTATATTTCACTGTGGCATGCCTCCCTGTTCCTCGGGCTTGGGTTTTTTCCTCTTTTCTTCTTTTTGTCTTTTCTTGTAAGAAATTTTCTAACTGTGGCGAGCAGTAGGGAATCATGTCAGGCCAGTACCTCGGTACCTGTTCCGAGCGACTAAAGATATAGGGGGCATGGGTACAACCAAAACGTATATGTCTTTCTTTTGGTATACTGATCGCCACGGCGTTGCAACCACAGTGGTGGTACAGTAAATGGACGGGTCAATCGACAGTAGTATCAGTCATGCCTAAAAGATGGAAGAAAGAACTGCTGATACTTCGAGGGAGGTACATAGTCACTATCACGCGGTCAGGAACCTGTGGACATCATGACATCAGTACAGCTTTCCAAGGAGGGAATACTGGCAACAAATGCGTTGCGCCTGTTTCGTGTGCGTCAAGGCATTTATATTCGATTTGCAGCAAATTGTAGACAACGATTAGCTCGGAAAAAAAAAAAAAAAACGAGCACGAAAATATAGATCGCTAAAAAGATCGCTGGCGGAGTGATAGGAAATTCCACTTCGGCAGGAGCAACAGCAAATAAAATACAAAAGACCGAATCACTGATCATCGCAATCTTGCCGAGAATGAGTGAATCTAATATGGATGTGAGTGGTTGTGCGCATGCAGTCGCTGCATTCTTCCCGTCCCCGCCATCGTCATCTACAGCTTCGACAATGTCAGCGGCCCTGTTTTCTCCATTCTTATTCTGTCTACTTGAGTTGCGTATTGTTATCAAATTGTTCGAGCAGAAAGTGACGTAGCAGTATTGCTTGAGGTAGAATATTCACCACGGAACTTGTCACGATAGCGTGAAATTGGATATTGACAGTGGCACTCCTGCTCCTCATATGTTTCTATGAGACAACTTGGACACAATCATTCCGCTTTCGTGAGAAATCATCATGGAATTTCCGCTTACTATTGTCAGCATTGCTGACTACGAGACCCTGATCGCCTTAAAAACAGCATAGAATAGCAAGAATTTCGAATATATAGAGAGTGAAGAGAATATCATTGATAACATGTTCCCCCTTCCTCGGGCTTGGGTTTTTCCCTCTATTCCTCTTTTTGCTTGGTGGTCTTTGCTGCTTTTTCTTGTAAGAATTTTTCCATGTTCAGCTCACTTTCATGGTCTGATTATAGAATATACAAAATGCAAAAACTTTTACTCAGCGATACCTGCATGGCCAAGACTCTCTGGATGGCCGAAACAGCTACCAAGACACGTGACAGTCTGGCCTGAGGGTGGGCCTCCTTATTGAGCGCCTGCTTTTGGCGAAATGGTATTTTGGAAGGACAAGGATTGTAGCGTAATTGTTACGGGTACATGTACCCGGTACTGCTGCCTGTCTCGATAACATCGCCGTCTGCAGAAAGGTAGCCATGACTTTAGTACGTACTGTTACGGGTAGCTGCCGACGATAGCAATGTTACGGGTACTGGTACTGGCTATCTATGAAAGGATTTAAATGGTATACGAGTAGCCCGTAATTGGTAGTTGTGCCGGTCGTTCTTTGTGTATTTGTAATCATGAAAACACACACACCCTGTGTCTCTGATCACTACAGGTATTTGTATGTAATCATAAATGAAAATAGCCCACAGAGGCCCATTTGTAGTTGTGGTACTTATTTCACACACACACACACACACACATACATACACACGCACACACACACACACGCACACACACACACGCACACACACACACACACACACACACACACACACACACACACACACACACACGCACACACACACACGCACACACACACACACACACACACACACACACACACACACACACACACACACACACACACACACACACACACACACACACACACACACACACACACACACACACACGAATTTGAGCAAATCGATGTAGTAAGAGGGAGTACGTACAGCCAATGTACGAACAACATACGTCTTAATACTAATATATAAAACTGGTGAGTGGTGAGAGTGCAAGTGATTCATTCATGTTAGGAATTGAAAATAAATTTATTTACATGAAAAGCACTAGAAACCACCAGCAAGCAAAGCATGAATAACTAGCAGGAAGAACCCCCCTCAGGCCTTAGCCAACGGAACGGGCATAAAGAAAAATATTTAAACCGTGGTTGAAATTCATTAGGGTTTATCGGTAGAGAGTTTACTTACATAATAAAATAAACAAAGAAATCAATAGTGTTCAAGATAGAAGAAGACACCGAGCACGTAAGCCATTTATTTCTTACATGAGCAGTGGGTGAATATCTTTGAGTGTGACCCTTGATTTCGCCGTTTTTTCTATCAATACGTAAAAATCATTTTGGTACACATACGGATACCTTACCTTCATAAAGTTACTCTCCCTCTCCCCTCTCCCTCTCCCTCTCCCTCTCCCTCTCCCTCTCCCTCTCCCTCTCCCTCTCCCTCTCCCTCTCCCTCTCCCTCTCCCTCTCCCTCTCCCTCTCCCTCTCCCTCTCCCTCTCCCTCTCCCTCTCCCTCTCCCTCTCCCTCTCCCTCTCCCTCTCCCTCTCCCTCTCCCTCTCCCTCTCCCTCTCCCTCTCCCTCTCCCTCTCCCTCTCCCTCTCCCTCTCCATCTCCCTCTCTCTAATCTCTAACTAAACTGTCCACGGGAGAATTAGCCGACGCATGAGAGCGACCGGCGAGGAAGAAGCACAACCAACAAGGTTGTTTGTGGCGTGTAGGCACGCAAAAACATAGACGGGCACTCGTGTTGACTCCCTCCTTTCACCGTGGAAAAGTTAAGCTCCTCGCTAAGTTAGGTGAGCGTTGCGGCATTGCCTCAGGAAAAAACAATAACATTACTAATTAAAGTACGCACGGGCCGAATTTTCGCGGGTTGGTCTTAAAACATATCCGGTCGAAGGCTAGGTGAGACTAAAAGCTGGGTGGGGCGAACGTGGCGCCGGGCGCTTTACACACGCTCTTCTCCTTTTTACGTGGGAGATGGTAGGACAGTCGCGGACAATCAGCTCGAAGGCGAAACGTGAGGTCGGTGGGATGATGAATTACTAGCGTGGCGCCGAGCGCTTTACACACGCTCTACTCTTTTTTACGTGGGAGTAGGTAGGACTAGCGTGGCGCCGAGCGCTTTACACACGCTCTTCTCTAGTGTAACTTAGTGGAGGGCCCATAACCTGTTAGAGTTGGGAACGCATAGTTACACGGAGGTCGTGCCGGCCCCTCAAGGGGGCCGGCTGTGGTGAGTAGAGAGGTGGGAAGAGAGAGATGGCGGCCGGCGAAGGCACCGGCAGGGCCGGCCGACCGCCACAAATAGGGAATAGAGTACCGCTAATAGCATAACACTAAGTACTAGAATGACAAATAGCTACCTTGTACATAAGCACTATGCAACGGGATGCTAGTGCTAACATGAGTAGGTAGGGCTAGCGTGGCGCCGAGAGCTTTACACACGCTCTTCTCTAGTGTAACTTGGTGGAAGGGCCCATAGTCTGTCGGAATCGGGAACGGATAGTTACACGTAGGTCGTGCCGGCCCCACAAGCGGGCCGAGTGTGGTGACTAGAGAAGTGAGAAGGAGAGAGATGGCGGCCGGCGGCACTGGCAGGGCCGGCCGACCGCCACTAATATAGTGTGAGGTGCTACGTTGGTTAGGCTAAGTTGGCAACCTTAGACTAGTAGTAGAACCTAATCTATGGATCTAATTATACAGCGTAGAGAGAATTAGAAAGATTGTCTTGTTAGGAACAAGGTTTCTTACAATCTAGGTGTGGCGTAAATATGGCATGTACCTGTCTTGGTCTCTCCCTCGACCAGTAAGTCCCCGTCTTAAATATCCACGCTTCATGTGTTCTAGAAACAGCCTTAGAACATGTAGCTTGTGATGTCTGCTAACTAAACCAAACTATTACTAGCGATACAGATTATCTGAGATTATCTGTACCGTCTATCTAACCTTATCGCACAAGCTCTTAGAACTATCTAGAAACGAACTATCTAGAAGAGATACTGCTAGTAACTCTGTACTGTCGAGGGAAAATACGGCGATACAGTTGTACTGCCGTGATGACAATAATGAAGAGTCACTGAATATCGCTAAGATACAGGTACCATTTAGCTGTTCATCTGAGGGCACTGTAGATCGGCAAGCCGTACCCGGGTACGGTAGCCGTCGACCCTTAGCGAAACGTACCAAATGTCCGCCTTTTCCGCCATCCTTCTGACCGTACACGCCCAACACTCGATTCTATCGGTTGGACATACGAGGTTCATGTTCGGAGCATTTCTTGACCTAATCGCGCCAGTTCATCTGAGCACATCCCCAATCTAAGCGCGCACATTCTACCACTCGCACGAAGAACTACCCTAACTGCTCAAACCCACAGACTGCTCCCTTGCCAGTCGTCATACAATGGCCCAAGAGGTTAAGGAAGGCTGTTATGGATTGTATGGCTCAAAGGTCCGCTTGGGCGTACGTTCGCAAGCGGTCGACAGCACACATCGGCGGCCGACAATACCAGTACATTAACGCAAGGTAGGTCGATATTGTGTGATGCAAGAGCTGAGACAACCAGACACGTAGTGTTACCTTCAGGTAAGCAACAAAACACGTCAGCTGAGTTGCTATATGTCCAATTGTAACGTAGGCTGCAGTTTAGGCACGTCGTGGTGCAGTGAATTGCTCAATTGAGCCGAGAGTTACAAAGTTCCAAAGATGTATACATGTAACTAATATTTTCAGTCGATAAGCCCCAAGTGCCACTTAATGTGCTTTGCAAAGCATCATGTGTTGATTGTAGATGAGCTAGAGCACACAGGTATATCGCACATGGAGCAAACAACGCGTGTTGCGTTCCCGCAAGCGATGCATGCCTTGCGTTTCCCACGCTTAGGGTTGTGGGGAGATGGGATAGGGTTTCGCACAGTGTTGGCCATTTCCACATCATCCGCAGGCCGAATACCTCCCCCGACCGGTGAGGAGTTAGCATGACTTATGCCGTCACTAGCGTGCCTCATTTCGGAGGTATGAGTGTTGTTGCTTGCTTGACATGTGTGCGCTCCAAGTAGTTTTTGACCCTCGACGATGAGCTCGTTGGCGAGTCTTATTTTCCACTCCTTGCGAGTAACTTCAGGAGAGTTGGTAAAATGCACAAAGCACTGATAGGCATTAGTCTCTATCATGGCAAATGTGTACATAAAAAACTTTTTTAGTTCGTCTTGCACACCATTGTGCGGATTCCAACCATCTGCAACGGTACCGGGACCTAGGGCAAGCTTGTTCAATATATCGATGGCATTGAACCACATCCTATAAAAGGCATGGCACATGCGTTGCACCACCTGGTAGCGGAGGCGAATAACTTTGCCGCCTTGGAATTTGCTGCGGATCCTGTCAGCCTCAGGAGCTACCGCATCTGTTTGGCACGAGGTGAGTACCAACATGTCTTTCTTGTCCATCCACCCAGCGGCGAGCATGTCCACCTCTTGCCCACCTACCTCCACCGGCACCCGCTTCTTGAATGCCGCAAAGGAAAAGCGCTCCTGCAGCTTTGCAAGGAGCTCGGCCTTAGGGAATCCGCTGCAACCGGTTTTAATGGCGACAACCGCGTAGAGACCGTGCTTCATTAGTTGGGTGACTGTCCGGACAGATCCAAACCACGAATCTGCGACAATGATGCGGCCAGTGTTGAACCATTCCTTCATTAGCCGCAATGTGCATCCTGTAGTAGCTTTGTGTTCGGCGACAAACTCCAAACCGCTCATATTTTCTTTGCATTGCGCCAATTCGAGAAAAATATACACGCGGAGGACAGCACATGCTGATGTTTTCAACATCCACCCAAGTGGATGCGGCTTCCTGGGTAGAAAAGTTAAGTGTAGGTCACCACATTGTCCGACCCACGAGAACATCGTTTCATCCACCGTAATAATGGTGCCAGGTGAAAACACTCTAGTCCACTGTGCATTTAACTCGGAGATCCATGTAAGCATCAAGGAAGTGTTGTTAGCAAGCGTCTTCCCCATCGACGTATCTGTGTGACATCTAAAAAACCGTTTCCATTGCCGGAATCTGGTCGCCGACATGACGCTCCGAAATGTGAACGAGCACGAAACCTTATCGTTTAAGGTATTCTCTGACCCCCACAACTCTTCATGGGTGCAAAACGGAAACCGAGAGGCGTGAATGAGTAGGCCCAGGAAAACAAGTAGTTCGGGGAGAGTGAACGGGGGGCAATCTTTGCAATTGCTATCCGCCACCGCCACGTTCATAGCCTCAAGACACGAGAGCAGGAAGGTTAAAGGCAAGAAAGCCTTAAAAAAGACATACGGGGTGAAGCTTTCAGGGCTACTACCAAGTTTCATCCGCCCAGGGCGTACAAGGCCCTTCCCATCCTTGGTGCGCTGACACTGGATGCCCTCGGCCGGCGTCCAACCACCATGTACGGGATAGTCGTCGGCATACGCCTCGGCGGGGGGGTCGTCCTCTCCACAATCCTCGTCCTCATCTCCCTCCAATAATTCTCTCAAGAGGTTGGCGTTGGCTAATGCAACCCCTTGGGAGGCTGTAGGCGCCGGGGATACGGAGGAGTCGCCCCCGGTAGCGGTCACAAGGGTGAGGCAGTGGCGGCGGACGCCTAGATCTCCCGATATTTCGGCATGGAAGTCGGAAAACCGCACTTTCACCCACGCCCCGCTCAAGGCCACCACCACCCCCGTCACATATGCAATGTCAGGGTTTTGACATGGATTTGCGGCTTTCCATCGGCCCAAAAAACGTGCGGAGAGGCCGTCTGGGTGCATTTGAACCCGGGACCCGATGGGGAGCGCCATGGCGACGACAATATATTCTGTTGATGATGCGCCACACCGCGCTTTACCACCTGACCTTGGATGATGAAAAGCCTATACTTGTAGGTCCACATAGGTCTTAAGACCCCGTCGACCCACTCATTTGGGCAATTGAGACTAGCTTGGCGGTTGTGCTATATTTTCCGTGTAACCGTACCCAGGTACGCCTTAACCGTACCCAGGTACGGTGCCCTTAGATGAACAGTTAGTGGAAATAAATAATGTCAGATACCAGCACTTAGCTAAATGGCTAGGATATGACTCGGGATGATAGCTCGTAGAGATATTAAGCTTGGTGCCAACAGCCCTAAATAGGGTTTACCAGAAGTCGCTCATAAACCGGGGATCTCGATCGGATATTAATTTCCGTGGTAAGCCAAAATGCCGAAAAACAGCGCGGTGCATAACTTTTGCTAATTGTTCCGCTGTAATCGTTTTCGTAATTGGCTCGACAATCGTCCGTTTCGTAAGCATACAGACGAATACCACCACAACATCATACCTATCGCACTCATGAAGGTCCGTAATCAGGTCAAGCGATACATGCTCAAAGGGCATGGTCGGTACCTCATGCGATTGAAGGAGTCCATAAGGCTTGTGTCGCGCTGCATTGTTGCGTTGACATGTAACACAGCTGCGTACATAGTGTTGTACTGTCCGCTTCATGTTAGGCCACCAAAACGTCCGGGTCACTGCTGCCAATAGTCGAATAATACCAGGATGTCCCGCGGTCGGTGCGTCGTGTAGTTCGTACATTACTCTTGATCGCAATGTAGAGACGTTCGGCACATACAGTCTTGTCCCGTAGGCGTACAAGAGTCCATTAGATTGACGTACCAGCCAGGTAGGCAGAGATTTCCGGGTAAGCAGATATTTATCCGAGTCATAACCGTCTTTGATTTACGCATGAGGTCCAGAGTCACGGTGTAACCGGGATTCCAGGGAAAAAATCTGCGCGTGTAACTCGCATTCTGCTTCGTCGTTGGTCCAATCGCGTAAAAGTTGCAACTTCTGTAATGAGTCCTTCATGTCAGGTCGGCGAGACAGAGCGTCTGTATGGTTGACTGATCCCTTCTTGTATACGATGTCCATATGTCGCTGGTAAGGTGCTAAAACTTGAAGCCATCGCACATGTCGAGTGGACAAATCGCGCTGCCGAAAGAAGTGTCGCAACGTGTCATGGTCCGTAATTACTGTAAATCCCGCCGCGCCATCTAAGTAGCAACGGAACTTCAATAGAGCGTCGCGAACTGCCAGTAGCTCTTGTTCGTGGACATGGTACTGTACCTCATGCTTGTTCATCTTTCGAGCATGGTACGCAACAGGTTGTAATCCAATACCTTGGTCTTGTAACAACACAGCTCCTACTGCAAATCCAGAAGCGTCTGTGTACAGTGTGTACCTTGCATTAGGAGAAGTGTCAGGAATTACCAAGAGTGGTGCACGTACCATCGCGCCTTTAATTTGCTCGAATGCTGACTCGGCTTGAGGAGTCCAGCGAAATTCCGGTGTCTTCTTGGTCAGGTCCGTTAATGGGGTTGCTAGGGTTGCGAATTGGTTGATAAACCTCCGGTAATATCCAGCAAGTCCCAGAAATCCACGTGCTTCAGTCACAGATTTCGGTCGGGGCCAATTTTGTACTGCCTCAACCTTGTCGGGGTCCATTCGGATTTGTCCAGCTTCCACCACATGCCCAAGGAAATTGACGCTCGATCGCCCGAAGTAACACTTAGAGAGTTTGATATGCAAATGGTGTCGCTGCAGCTCTCGTAACACGAGTCGAATATGCTCGAGGTGTTCGTCGGCCGTCTTACTGTTGATCAACACGTCGTCCAAATATACCACGCAGAATTTGCCAAGATACGGGGCCAAAACTCGATTCATCATCGCTTGGAATCCAGCTGGGGCGTTACAAAGTCCAAAGGGTAGAACGCAGTACTCGAACAATCCGTAATGAGTTCGGAATGCTGTCTTATGTATGTCGCGCTCCTTGACTCGAACTTGATGATAGCCTTTATACATGTCTAGCGTGCTGAAATAATGAGCCCCATATAGCGAGTCGAGTAATTCACCAATCCGGGGTAACGGGGTTCGGTCTTTCCTCGTAAGGTCATTGAGTTTCCGATAGTCTACGCACATGCGCATGGTACCATCCTTCTTGCGTACAAATAAAATCAGGGCACCGTACGGAGATTTAGACGGACGAATCCAGCCTTTTGCGAGTACGTCTTGTAATTGTACTTGAACCTCCCGGAGTTCTGCTGGTGACATACGGTACGTTCGCTCCTTAGGTGGTTCATCGCACTCCAAATTAATTTCAAAGTCGCACTCGCGAGTTGGCGGTAGACCGTCAGGCTCCTTGATGATGTCCGTAAACTCATTCAAGGAATCTCGTAACGAAGTCGTCCGCTCACGTTGTTGATCAGTATTGATGTCGTCGACCGCGTCGTGTACTTCTCGTAGTCCAATCACGAAGAGGTCTGCTGGTTGTTGCCTAAGCAGCTTTGCCATCGCATCCGCCTCCAAGTGATGTACTGTCACATGTACGGTGTACTCGTCGCCCGACACCATAGCTTCGCCAGTTTTACGGTCGCGAATCGTTTTAGTTGACCAATCTATATCCGGGTTGACGGCTTGTAACCTAGGTTGACCGAGGATGATGTCGAATTTATCCAGTTCTGTCATAATTGCGTCCAGACGTATATCCAGGGTCCCTATTGTGAGCACTTCATTCCGTAGTCGCTGGCGAGTCGTAGTTGTACTACCATTTGCCAATTTTATCGGGTATTTTTCTCCAGTAACCGTCGGAATGTGATGCTCCCGTACCCACTCAGCCTTGCAAAAATTTCCCGAAGCGCCAGAGTCAACCAAAATACGGCATCGATGTCCGCGTAAGGTGCCTCCCAACACAAACAAACTTGTTCCAGACTGGGTTGTGGATACATGCAGCGTCGCAGGAACAATGTCTTCTAGTCGGACGTTCTTGTTCATCCACCCGTCGATCGGTTTCCCAAAAGTCTCGTAACGAAGAGGGGACTGCTGATCTCCACGGACAAGATAACCCGTACGCCGTGCCGAAATTAATTCCTTCCGGGTAGCCCATACTGCCTGAGAAGTTGACGTAGCGTCCGGTATCGATCCGGGTTAACGCGAGCGATATACACGTAGCGCTTATTCCGGAAGTCTAAAAGGCGTAAATTTGATTCGCTCACCTTAAATCCAGTTGTCTCCGTAAGAGCTTGTACTGCTATGCATTCCGGGGTCGCGTCTTCAATCTCCTGTTTGCCACCAGGAAACCAGACCATGCCAATGTCCTCTTTCGCTAGTAACACTCGTCGGCCATCGGTAACAAGAGTCGTCGAGTGAGTCCAGTAGGTCTTCGGGGGATTCTGTGGGTTATGAGGCAGACATCGAACTCGATCGGTGTCGTCGACGTAGACTTGCGTCGTCCATCTTGTCGGTCCAACATCTTGCCTTCTTTCTTCTATTCCGTCGTTCGTAGGGCAGGTAAACACATGTTCCTTCGCCGCCAGCTCGTCGACAAGTCGGAAATTTCGCAGCAGCTTGAACCATGGTTTTGCCCTCCATTTTGGAACCACTATAACCGCTCTCAGATGGGGATGAAGCAGTTTACTCCGCAAATAATGGCCCAAAAAATCTTCTAATTCATTAAATGGCGCATTTAGCCAAATTCTCCGGTACTTCTGTAAATCTCTCTCCTGAAATGGGCGCGCCGGACAGCAAAAATCCTCCGCCACTTGAGAATTAAGGCCGTCATTATCGCTAGCTCCATCTAAGTCGAAAGGTCCGTAGGTCTGAGAGTACTTTAGAAAATACTCCCTATTCATAATCCAGTCGCTAAAGTCCTTGCTCCTAAAGACTGGCCTCAATGTCGTTTGAGGTAACGGGTTTCGTACTTCTTCTGTTCTGGTCTCTTCCTGAGTCGCTGTAGGAGACGAAACCTCATCATGCAGCTTGCCGCGAGCTGCCGACTCAGGTCTCACTTTCCCGGCCGGGATTTCCTCGTTATGTCGTTCTTCTTGTTCTTTCTGTCTGGGCAGTCGATAGCGATGTGTCCCTTCTTGTGGCAAATGAAGCACTTGCCCTCCTTCTAAAATCTGTCGACCTCCTCTTGAGTGAGGCGTCTAATCTCGTACAGCTCCCGCGGCTTTTCTTCGGTCGCGCCATGCGAATCTTCCTCCGACTCACTGTCGATCTCCTCCGATGCCTCCGAAAAGTCGTTGTCTTCTTCGATGGCGTTCAGTCGGCCTGTCGAACGTTGGGTCGTCTCAATCTTGGTCTCCGCTGCCTCCGCTCGCAGAGCGGCTTGAATCGCCTCGTGTAGGGTCTTAGGGTTTTTCAGGGCAACCTCCTTATGAATCGAGGGTCTCAAACCGCGCTGGAAGTCATGTACGTTATCTTCTTCATGACGGTGAGGAAGCTCCAATAATTGTTCTCGAAAATAGTTTGCATACTTCAGGACCGTGGTTTTCTGTCGCGCTTTGTCCAAATTCAATCTCGCTTGTTCCGCCGGTGTTCTTCCGCAGAATTCCTGAATTAAGGATTTCTCCATCTCAAAAACTCCGGAAAATCCTCCACCGACTTCATCTCCAGTCTGCGCAACTTGGGAGTACCACCACTTCGATAGTGGGCCTTCCAGAAAGCCAGATACCCAGTACACTCCTCTTTGCTCTTCAGGGTTAACGTTGTGATACCGTAGATACCCTCGTGCATGTCGGAACCAGTTTCTCAGCTCGTCGATGTTAGTCGTAGCGATGCTCTTGATCTTGGCTGGTTTGACATCGTTCGGCATCATGCTTGGCATCTCTCGCGTCCTCTCCGATCTCAATTGTTCTCCTCGAAGAAAATTCTCCGTTTCTCGGCTTCTGTTCACTCGTCCTTCAAAATGTTTGAAACCGTTGTCGACGTGGTCACGCAGTTGAGTTAGCTCAATCGAAAAAGTGTCAACTCGGTTACTTAGTCGTTGTAGCATCTCGGTGACGTGTACCGACATAGGCTCCATCGTGGGACTCGATCCTTCTCGCACTGCCTGTCTTCCACCATCTGTCGACGTCGGCTGTGTCGGCCCAGAAGGCGCTCCCTCGGGTCGACCATCAACTTCCTTTGGTAGTCTCTCTCCTGCTCGGTTAGACATCTTCGTCTAGGCTCCGAAACCACGTGTGAGGTGCTACTTTGGTTAGGCTAAGTTGGCAACCTTAGACTAATAGTAGAACCTAATCTCTGGATCTAATTATACAGCGTAGAGAGAATTAATAAGATTGTCTTAGGAACATGGTTTCTTACAATCTGGGTGTGGCGTAAATCTGGTCTGTACCGGTCTCTTCCGCTCTACCAGTAAGTCCCCGTCTTAAAAATCCACACCTCATGTGTTCTAGAAACAGCCTTAGAACATGTAGCTTGTGCTGTATGCTAACTAAACCAAACTACTACTAGCGATACAGATTATCTGAGATTATCTGTACCGTCTATCTAACCTTATCGCACAAGCTCTTAGAACTATCTAGAAACGAACTATCTAGAAGAGATACCGCTAGTAACTCTGTACTGTCGAGGGAAAATACGGCGATACAGTTGTACTGCCGTGATGACAATAAAAGAGTCACTGAATATCGCTAAGATACAGGTACCATTTAGAGGAAATAAATAATGTCACATACTAGCACTTAGCTAAATGGCTAGGATATGACATATAGGGATAAGAGTACCACTTATAGTATGACACTAAGTACTAGCATGACAAATAGCTACCTTGCACATAAGCTCTAGGTAACGGTATGCTAGTGCAAACACCACCAAGAAACCATACCGTACCAATGTCCTCGTTCGTCAGTAGCACTTGTCGGACATCGGTAACAAAAGTCGTCGAGTGAGTCCAATAGGTCTTCGGGGTGTTTTGTGTGCTCTGGAGCAAAAATCGGACTCGATCGGTGTCGTCGACGTAGACTTGTGTCGTCCATCTTGTCGGTCAAACATCTTGATTTCCTCCGTTTGTTCTATCGTTCGTAGGATCGGTAAACACATGTTCCGTCGCTGCCATCTTTTCGACAAATCGGAAATTCCGCAGCACCTTCAACCATGGTTTTGTCCTCCATTTTGGAACCACTGTAACCGCCCTCAAATGGAGATGAAGCAGTTTATTCCGCAAATAGTGGCCCAAAAAATCTACTAATCCGTTAATCGGCGTATTCAACCAAATTCTCCGGTACTTTTTGCAGATATCTATCAAATGGGCGCGCTGGACAGCAAAAATCCTCCGCCACTTGAGAATTAAGCCCGTCATTATCGCCAGGTTCATCTAAGTCGATAGGTTTGTATGTCTGAGAGTACTTTGAAATACTCCCTATTCATCATCTAGTCGCTAAAATCCTTACTCCTAAAGGTTGGCCTCAATGTCGTTTGAGGTAACGGCTTTCGCACTTCTTTTGTCTTGGTCTCATAATGAGTCGTTGTAGGAGATGAAACCTCATCCTCCAGCTTACCGCGCGCTGCGGACTCATGTCTTACTTTCCCGCCCGGGGTTTCCTCATTCTGTCATTTTATGTGTTCATCTTGCATGGGTATTCGATAGCGATGTGTCCCCTCTTTTGGCAAATGAAGCACATGTCCTCCTTCTTGAATCTGTCGACCTCTTTTTGAGTAAGGCGTCGAATCTCGTACACTCCTGCGTTTTTTCATCGGTCGCTCCGTGCGAATATTTTCCGATTCACTGTCGACCTCCTCCGTTGCCTCCGAAAAGTCGTTATCATGGAGATGCCACGCATTATGAGGAGCCCCATATGGTGTGGGTGGATGGCAGCCGACCCATCAATCATTTTGCAAGTCCCATTGTAGTCATCAAAGGATAGGCGCATGAAGTGGACGTACTCAGTGAGGGAATGGCATGGGCGTTTGCGGAGCATGAGGTTGTCCAACAATGGCATATATCGTGCGAACTTACTAGTAGCGTGTGTAACTGTGTGTGCAATGTTACTGAGAGTATAAGTATCCATTTGTTTCTCTATGCATGCACGTGCATGCGTGTGTATAACGCATGTGTGTGTACGCTAGTGTGCCCCTCTAAGTGTGTGCGCGCACATGTGTATATGTGTGTGTTTACATTTGTGTTTGTGCTTGTGTTTGTGCTTGTGTTTGTATGTATGTGTGTAGTTTGTGTGTTTGCGATTGGGCGGGTGTAGTTTGAATAGATGAAGTAGGGGTGTGAAGGGATAGTACCGATAGTGTACTCATCAACAGACACACCCGCCATAAGTCAACCTTCGACCAGCGCCACCGCGCGGTCCGCTTGCCGATTGCGCGTGCATGCATAGCGTAATGTGCATATTCTGAATCTCGCGTATAACAATGTGGCCTCCGTTTGTGTCATTAATCTTGTTATTCGCTGTGCAAGGGGCCCTTCTCCGTTTTGATGGCCAACTCAAGCGATAATAATGATGTTGCATACCACTTGTGAAATATTCACGTCCCGTGGTAAGTGCATAGATCAATACGAGTGAATTGATGTGCCCAACATTGATCGGAAACCCTTCAAATACTCTGTTGTCAAGGTACTCTTATGTCCGACTCTTTAGATCCTCTCACGTCGTCGGAGAGGCGGCATGTGAGGGGACAAACTCAACATTAGGACCCACATAATCCGGAAGATTTTTGCAGAGGGTAGTGGCCAATACCGCGAGATCAACATCTGAAAACCCGACCGTACGGGAGATAATGACGTAGGACGCGCGCTACTGTACCGCCCTTGGTAACGTGGAGGTAGCATCATTCTGTAGCTCGTGAAGATGATAACGTACAAAGGACCTAGCGACTCGGACTCATAATCAATGATAAGGCTAGCGAAGGTCGCGTCGAATGAAGCGCAATGGTCATGTTCAACATCTAGCACAAGCGACGGCACGTCGAGGCCCCCAAAAGTCCGGGGGGAGAGAGCTTACGTGTGGCGGAATTAATTTGATCACGTGTCTCTACCTCCGGGGACACCCCAGAAAAAAAAGGACAACATTCCGAACAACACTATCCGCGGTAGCAAAGCAGGAGCGACTGATATCAAGGGAGAGGATACGGAGCATAAAGCCACAGCGGCGTACCACACACGTTATCAAGAGGCGAAAGTCCGAATGCGCGCCTCCAAAGTTCGATGCGGAGAAATCCACACTTTTATCCACTAACTTTTCTTATGCCGCAACCGAGTCTTGAAGCCACGAATGCACATGGTTGATATTGTGGGACGCCGGAGGTCCGTCTGACATCGAGAACTCCATCGCAAGGGGAGCGCCTAGGGTACGAGTACCCGTAACGACGGGGATAAGCTCCCGAATCTCATCAACACGGGTTGGGGAATACCACGGGGTACCATACACGAGGACTTTTTGGCTTGTACTCGGGCACATGCTTTCTTTAGTTCCTCCGTAGTGACACGATACACGAGCGGGACGAACGCATTCTTGATAATGTAGTCCCCATCATTGCATAATGCATGTTTCGCAGAAGAATCGCGGCAACGTTCTCCAGTGTTCCGGAGGGTTGTAGTAATCGTCATGTTGAATAAAAGCGAACCGAGAGGGTCACCTTGACGTACGCGAATGAATAGTGCCGTAAGACGATGCAGTCGGGCTGAAACAATACACGGTAGAGTCACGTGAATAAACCATCTTGACGAGCGGGATAATGGGGTGAAAAGATGGACACTTGTACAACTTGGCAAGGAAACTCCAGCGGGATATAGTGTTGAAAGCATTATCTAGGTCCAAGCCGAGGAGGCTGCAATCCGGAAGCGCTTGAAGGCCCATACGAGAAATGTTTATCGCTCGTTTGATACCGGCCTTTTTGAAAACATAGCGCTTGACATGCCCTAGGCGCGCAGTGGCCGCGTCCGCTACCCATGCGACAGCGTGGCAATGAGCCAACCGCGGAAGAACACTTCCTGCCGCACGGGCGTGGACCTTGGAGGGGTCGCCACGCAAGTAGGAGATATCCATGCCGACCCCCATTTGCTTGTGAAGGACCCAAACGGTGGCGCTCGCCAGAAAATCAGTAGCGTTATCGGGTAAGTCCCCTGCATAATACCGGTTCACCCACGCACACCATCCCGAGACGTTCACGTAGCGCACATGCTTCCAACGCCAGCCGCCGTCGACGTGGGGAGCTAATAAGCGTGGTGCTTCTCGCATGACAAGGAGCATAGCTTCAGTCCAAACGTACATGCTATCCACGTCGTTGGGGTTGGAGAGTGGGGGCTGTATGAACGGGGGGAGGGGGTCATTGAGGTCACATTCATGATGGAGGGTACCGGGAGGAGGGCACAACCTACACATGGCATGGAGTGCAATATATGGGTCCTCGACCATGCCAAAGTTAGCTCCGTCGAGAGCCATACGTGCGCGACGGAGCTGGTCCACTTCTACTAGTTTTCGTGCTCGGCGGTGGGCAGCTCGCTGACGGAGGTCCCTGTCCTGAAGATGGGTCACTGATTGTCGTTGCCGCTGATTATGGCGGCTTCGATAGCGTCGGGAACCACAAACAAGATGTTTGACATTTTTGCCCTCGTCTGCATGTGCGTGTGGGTGTCTGTGATATGCGCGCGCACGCGCGCGCGCGCGTGTGTGTGTGTGCATGCATGCGTGCCAGTGTCAATATGTGCGTGTGGGTGTTTGTGATATGCGCGCGCGCGCGCGCGTGTGTGTGTGTGTGTGTGTGTGTGCATGCATGCGTGCCAGACTGCCAGTGTCAATATGTCACATATAGATAAACGGCGGGAAAATGGGGGCTCCCGACATGAGGGCGCACGACCCATCTACCTATGGCGATAGTGTAGCATCCCCGAGGGCATCGACGACGCCACATGTAGTGATCTTTCACCTTCAATGTGGACGATACTGGTTGACTAGCCTCGGGATGTCAGCCTTGATTTTCGGCTCAACATTAGCGCTTTCAAGACCGCGGTGTCTTACCTCCACTCTTTCTTGGCATGCACACCCGTCACCAAAGCCAGTTTCCTATGCATAGGCATCGCTTGTCCACAACTCGTAGTACAACATAATGACCTAGGTGTTGATTTAACCATTTCACAAGCGTCTGATATCCGCGCCGGCGGCGCTTTGGAGGTTGACAAAGGGGCCTTCCAAGCTTCCCTGCGTCGAGCGTTTGCGATCCGGCCGCCGCGTACTATTTTGTCCGAATTTCTCCCAACTCTTCCGGAAACAGCTAGCCCGGCGCTAGCGAGCCTCCGCACCCTCTTCTGTGATGCCGCAAAGATTGACTCTCAATTGAGCGCCGTTCTCGACAAGGCCGCGCTGGGTACTACAACCCACCACTTGCTAGTCCTCCTATCCGCTTCGCACCAGACCGCCTACTAGACACTGCGCCCACCAGCCGGTCTCTCAAGTGACACGGGTGACGGGTATTACTACCGCGGCCGAAACTGGGAAGAAGTACTTGCTAAAACAACAAGCTAAACTACCAATTTGTCAATAAACTACTTGTTCCAACCTATACATTCGCTCCCTTGTTGTAAGTAATTCCTAATGTAGATTAGGAACATAGAGCTAATGTATGCTCTGATATAAGTCCTTATGTACATGACATCGACTAGAGTGCTTGACGCACGATATCACTAGCTAGGCTATAGACATCTCACAGCTCTAGATTGAACCACTTCTCTTGTCTCGACACGAGCCGTCACCCAAGGTTGGTTGTTTAGCGTACCTGTAACCAACACACCGCAAGTTATAGTATCTTCCTTATATAACCGTGCATACCACGTTCAACATCCCTCCACCGCGACGCTATCCATACCGTAGAGCGTGCGCTAGTGAATGAGACCGTCGATGAGGAGATGTTGTAGCTAGTGTGAGAACAGATCAGACGCGGGCTCCGTTCTGAAATAAGAAGGTACATGCTTCGTGAAGACCAAGCCCTCTAGAAATTCGAGACGAATACACTCTCTTGCTCTTGAAGACGGCTAATTTATTTCTTAAAAAATCCCGCGAGGCGCTTTCAAGGAAAACATGCAATGAAGATGCTATTATCTATCTATTTTACATGGAACGACACTGACGACGACGCGCGATGTTACGCCAGTCAGCAGTGTTGGATTATTTGTTCATGTGATATTTATCGCGGTAATTGAACACATATAAAGATGGGCAAAAGGGGGGTAGGCATTGCGAAAGCTATATACGCGTGGACCGCGGAGTAGCCGACTATGTTTGTGCAGGAATAGATGCCACGACGACGACGACGACGCCTTGCTTGCATCAGACGCGCCGGTCGCTCTTGTTAGTGGCTACATCAGACTCGAACGCCGAAACCGCTGGGGATGCGGGCGCGCGTAAATAGTGTTCAATAGACTATGCCTCCGCCTCGAATACTTTGACGACCACAATACGGCGGCAAACTTTCGCATGTTGCAAATAGGGCGGATGAAACGCAGCGGCCCGATGCATCCACGTTCCTCAAATAAGAGTCGCAGTACATTTTCACAAGCTGTACATTTCGACCGGGGGCTAACAATAAATTATAAATCATCGATAAAAGTGGGTAACTGTGGGACTCGAGGTGCAAGCGCTTCCGTTGAGCCCTCCATCCTTCGACACATACACTCAGCCACTCCCCTTTTCATACGGCGGTTCTTATCATATCTGCATGTAGACCGACCTCCTCTAGCGCCAGCGCTCTCCGCAAGAGCAGACGCCGTTTTCGAATACATGAAGGTTCGCCTGGTCATCGCAAGTGATAGGTCGACCGTAGTGCGCACTGGCGGCCTTGAAACACTCGTGACAGTCACGGCACATACGGATGCTGACGCTCACCTGCCAGCACAGACCCACGACGAGGGGATGCTATACTTAGACTCGTCTAAAAGCGGCCCAGCATTGCGTTTGCTTGCTCTATGTACATGTGTATACCAGGTCTATAAAGAATGTTATTTGGACATGACATATCGTCATGGCATTTTTATTTCAATATATCAAATATATGGAATGTGGGGCCAGGGGAGAATGGAAAGGCACCTTTAGAAGCTCTCCGTCAGCACCGCTACGAATAAGTGCCCCGAGTGCTTTCTTCTCGGCATGGTTCGTCAGCAAGGCTTCCTGCAATAAAATTTTGGTTAGTGAAATGATCTTTGTACATGCGCGCGCGCGTGTGTGTGTGTGTGTGTGTGTGTGTGTGTGTGTGTGTGTGTGTGTGTGTGTGTGTGTGCATTTGTTTGCGGGGGAGAGGTTCGATTACATTTATCATAATTTTTAAATTTCCTATTTCGACGATATACTCAGCGCAAGTGTGCACAACATTCTGGGAAACCAGAACGGTTTGGAGCTCGGAGCGCCAATCCAGAACATTAGAGCATTCTGACCCAGCGAAACTCGTGATTCCCAGCGTTCAAAATGAAGATACTACATGTGAGGAAATGAATTTAGACGTAAATTTTGACATAATACATCATTTTTGAGTTAGATTAGCGACATTTGACATGTTATGGTACGTTTTCATTTCCAACATTTTTCCAAGTCAATATCATGAAAAATATGCTCAGCGTGTTTCCTCAAATCACAGGTCGGTCTGTGGTTACAAGAAGAACAAGATGAGCACTGACAGGGAAAGTGGGAGGGGAAACAAAAGGGCAAGAGTGACAAGAGGATCACGGAATCCAAAGCACGGCAAAAGGAAAGCACTTCATTGTGCACAAACCTAGCAGATTAAACTAAGGGAACTCCTAGACCACGCCGAGAATGCAACACGTGGAGGCGACACGCGGCGCCTCAAGCGCCGCTCGAGGAAGCACAGGTCGGGATCCATAAAGTTTTCGCTTCCGCACCCCGGACTGAAGGTTACGCCAATACCTGTACCTACACAGTCAAAATACCTTTCATGTTTTGAATAAAATCTATAAGAGAAAATATAGCGTTATGGATTCGTTATGTATGTCTGATTCTATAATTAGTATTTATAATTCTGTATATTAAGGCCAAAATTACAGACCAATTACAGCAGCTCAGCTACAATTACTATCAGACGGGACGCCCATAAACGCAATGCTCTCACGAATCACATGGAGTCCCCCCACAATTGGGAGGGACTCCACAGGGAAAACAACTGGGTGGGCCTGCACTCTCGAGTGTTCACCTCTAACGAGTTGGTATGTTGAAGGTAGGGTATTGGTACGCGTATATTTGATGAAATCTTGAACTGTACTAACGATACGGGTACCGTAGACGAATGTGGGTATTGCTTGGTGGCCTCACTGCTTGTAAGAAAATTTTTAATAAGAATATGGGTATAATATCCACGATAACAAGTGTCCAGTACACCGGTACCGGGAGCGAGTCCTTGCGCTTCCCTGATTACATAGGTTTGGAAAAGCAGCTGCGGAACGTGATTTTATTACAAAAATCACTGTAGACTCAAGCACAGGTTATTGCGGAAGGTGAACTCATTAGAAAAGGGAAATACCATGGCGATGACAAGAGCTGATATCGAGAAATAGTAAAGCGCTTACTAAGTCACAATTGCAGAGAACTCTGAATTATTTCTTTGTGATAATCAAAATAATTATGTCGTTTTGTAATTTGATGCGATGCGCAATCCTTTACATACGGGTTGCTACGTGGACATCGCCTACGAAGCATGCTCATTTCGATTTCGTAGGCGATGCTTTTTGCTTGGTGGCTTATGCTGCTTTTTATTGTAAGAAAATGTTTGATTTCATAGGCGGGATGCCTGGCTGCACAATTTGAAGCATCCATAAAATCCTTACTTTAAAATCAGCGGAGTTACAACCAGTAGCGATAGTCCCTACCTGGTAAGAGTGAAGCTGAATTGAAACAAATTTGCGTTAGGTGCTACGTGTAAAAAAATCCGTGCCTTGGATTCCGTGACCCTCTTGTCGGCCTCGTCCTCTTGGTTCTCCCTCGTTTTTCCATGCCCACGTGCCTATTGTGCTTCTTGTTATACATATAGCTATGTGTCAAAGTGTCGTAGAGACGCTTACAATGTCACATGATATAGGTATCGCTACATACACTCTTCCCATAAAGCTCGTTGCTAGCGGCAAGGATTTTAGTACCCGCCACACCGTGCCGCGATGGCCATGCAACTCAATTGGGCGGTGGAATTATGATTTGCGAGCAACACACCACGGCGCGTTATTCACTGACATGGACACCTCTACCGTCACGCCCCAATTCCAGTGGGCCCACACGTTGAAGTTGCGGCCCATATATTTTGCGGGCCGAAATTCGTGAATTTGCATATTATTCACGCCTCTGCGCACGTAGTGTCGCGACAAGCATGGAGACTACTCGACACTTAGTTTTCAACATTGTTTGCGGCGCTATTATCCGCCGCGTGTGTTGCGCCCATCCGTCCACAGAGCGGCGACACCGATGATTGCATGTTGTGTGCACTTGGTTTTCTTGCCACGTGCTTGTAAATACGAACAAGGAGCACGGGCTAGGGACTCAGGGGCGATTGACTTACAATGTAAGCACCCTAGCGCATTGGTCGTTGAAAACTCATGTTTACATGGGGGAAGGGCTTTCATTTACAATTTGGGTTTGCTTCAATCGGACATCGTACGGCAAAGTTAGGGGGTTCTACGCCTCCCAAGTTGTGGTTTTCCGGCCCCAATCCCACCCACACCAAGCATTTTAACGGCACATGCCATCACACCCACGTGCTCCCATGTTTGCCGATAACATGATGGGACCATAAAAACCGCATGTTGTGTCGCCAATTCCGGAAGTATTCACTAGCCAAAGTGTGGAAAATCCAAATTCCAGGGCGCCCGAATCAGGGTATGCGAAAAAATCGGGGATGGACCGCAAACCCTAACACGCCGAATAGTAGCCGGGACGGGCCCCATTAGTGCCCCGCTTCCCCTTTTACTTTACTCTGGCGCCCGCCGGCGGCGCAGCGGCGGCGGCCCCGGAGGGGGGTGCGCTCGCAGGCCCGTCGGCACCTACCTCTACCTCCACGCGGTGGGCGCTGGTAACCCCATAGCCGTGCCATGCCTGGCACGGTTGGGGGCTGAACGAGGTACCGACAGCTGCGATCCGCGGGATCAGCAACTGTCGGGAAGCCCTGTACGGAGGGTTTTGGAAAACATAATATCCGTACACCGGCACAGGGATCTCCCGCTCGGCCAGTCCGATATGTTTTTTCCGCGACTAAATACTCGCAGATACTCTCCCGACGATGGGGCGGGGGCGGCGTTTGCGAAATATTTTTTGGCGAAGAGGGGTACGGACGGATCAGCGGTGGGACGAGGGTGTTGGAGCTGGCGGCGGACAGCTGGGAAGCAGCGCTAGGGCACGGCGCTCGCTAGCAGCCGCCAGCCCTGCGAAACCTTCTGGTTTCCCTTGGGGGAGAGGCCCGAAGACACGCAGGACGGAGGCGAGTCGCAGCCGGAGGAGCGGCACGGTCTGGCGGCGGAGGTCGGGAGGATCATCCGCCGCCGGAAAAACCCGGTACGGGGGGTTTTTGGTTAAATATTCCCGTACCCACCATCTTTTGAGGATAGCCGATCCCTGGGCACTATCCGTTCCCCCTCCCCTAGTCGGTACCCGGTTATCGACAGGCTGCCTCAGGCAGTGTGCCCCGGGTTATCGCAACAGCACACTGCTCGTATAGGCGGCCCCTTAACAACGTAAATCACCGGGGGAGACAAGTGCGGCCAGCACAGCGCGATCAGATGGGTGGTGGAACCAGATGGCAAACGGACAGGGGACAGGAGACATCTGGCTCGGAGGCAGGAGAGCCAGCCGAACACCGTCTGCAGCCTCGCTTTTTCTCCTCCCAGCCCCCGCGGGGGGGGAGAAGGCTAGACTAGGTGGAGGGTCGCGCCGAGAAGAGCGACCACTATCTCCGATATCTCGGACGGGGTCGAGCAAGGATCGAGACGAGTCCGACGACGACCTGCGCGAGGGGGGTTTTCCACCTGCCTTTCCCCCTACCTCCGGCACGACCGGAGTCGCACAGGAGCCGAGGTCAGGCAGGTTCGACTCGACCAGCTCAAGCTGACCAGCCTTGCTGATCGGCAACCCCGCCGCGGCTGGAGCAGGCCGCGTATCGTGGAGAATAGCGACATTTTCTATTTCATACTGTATCCAGGAAAAAAAAAATTAGTATAGGTCAGAAAATAGTAAATACTTGGATACTGGTACGGGTATGTTTTAGACGATATCGTTACTGCCATTGGAGAGGTTGGGATTAGTGGTTCACGGTCTACCTCACGCTACTAAGTCCTGTATGGCATAGCAAAAGGGGGGGCCCAGAGACTCCAGCCGGTTTACCGGTATTGGAGTAAAATATTTCAATATTTCAATTACTTTACTCTCAACACAAGTTTCGGTCCGGCTTTTCAACGAGCTAAAGTACCGTTAAACCCTAGAAACCCTACATGATAAACACCCGCCCTACGCGAAAAGCCCTATGTCACTAGTTACGGACTGTATGGGAAGAGTGTAATGTTTTGAAGGTAAATGTTTCAGATTACTCGAAACATCACCGAACACACGAGGACAATGAAGGGGGGGGAAGAGGGGGTGGCTATGAGGGAAAAAGTGACCAGCACAAACACCAGGACGACACACAAACAAGGAGGAACTTCATTAAGTACAATGCACATCTCACTAATATTTTAATTTGCAGTCCGCCGTATTGTACCCGAACGAAAACCTTTTTGCCCATCAGTTCTTTCTTCATTGCGGTCCTTCTATACCAAAACATGTTCTTTTAATTATAAGGAAAGCAGTGGAAACCTCTACTAGGAGGGAGGAACAAAACACAAATCATTGCAAACCAAAACGTGATATCCCACCCCTCGCGGGGATGAGCAATCCTAATCACTCAACGATAACTATTACCCCAGCAGTCGTTTAACATTTGACAGATAAGGAATATTGATTACAAAGACAGCAGTGTAAAATGGATACCGATATTTGAAGGGAGGAAAACAATACACTTCTTTAATTTAATAATGGATTATAATTCGAAAAAAGTAGTGTGAACTGTGAACCACCCGTAAGGGAAACGGTGAAAAGCACGCATGCCTAAGTTTGCGGGGAAGAAAGACAAACACGAGCATCAACGTTGCCCTCATGCAAAAAGATATCACAAGAAGCTCCATAGACATGAGAATATTGTGCCCTCCTGCAAAGTGCGCAACTTTATCATATTCATATCAAAACTTGATATCAAGTGAAACGAAAAGAGTAACAAAAGCCTAACGCCTCGGGGCAGGGAGGCAGGTGACAACAGTTGCACCACCCTCCTCCAAGGCATCACGAAGGTAGGAACCCAGCGTTCCATGAAGAGCCACAGAATGGCGGTGCATGAACTCACGACGCACATCCCCCGGAAATCGACGTAGATGAAGGGAACATATGTAGACCGCCGTACAAACTCCTTTATGCGGGCATAACTTTCGGACCGTAAAGAGCGAGAGTCCACCACACCGCTTGGGAAACGCCGAACCATAATGGCCAAGCGATCATCAAGATCAACCGTCATAGGAGCAAAGGGATAAAAGTCATAAAAGGACATAATGAGGGAGAAGGCGTCCCAAAACACTAAACCAAGGGAGAAAGAAGTGCGGTGGTCATCATTAAGCTTTAGCTTGTTGAGCCCCCATCGGCATACTTCAAGGGAGCGGAAGCGGAGCCCCCACAACCGGAACGCTTGAATTTGTGCGTGCACTAGTGACCGTAACATAAACACCAAAGTATTTATGCGGAGCCGCAAAATCTAACCACACGACATCCCCATGACGATTTCGGGAGGCCCCAGACCGGATTCGGCAAACCTTCAAACGTATGTCCCTCCCCTTACAATGTTCGGAAATCAGAGTAGTAATATGTATATCATAGAAATGTGATATCTGTATCAGTTGTATTACTACTGTAAGTGTATCCTACCCCTCGTAGGGATGAGCAATCCTCAATACTTCACGGCAACTACCTTCCGAATGTACCATTAATATTGCGCACCAGTTTAGATGAAATACATCGCTAACCCTAAACCAAAGAGTTTGAGGATGCTCCATCCATGTGAATTTACCGAATCGTGATGCCACGTCTATCACACGAATTCGATCTAGATGATGGCATGGGAGAGACAGCCAGACAGACAAGCAGAAAGACAAACAAGCAGACAGAGAGACAGACAAACAGACAGGCAGAGAGGGAGAGAGACGGGCAGACATCAAATTTTAGGAAGTTGACACAAAATGATTAGAAGCGATGCGCATAACTAGTATGTATATTTATTACAAGATAATAATACTACACATTACCGGAAGGAAAACGTTGAGATTTATGGGAGCAAAGTGATGTCTCTATCTAGCGCCAAAAAAAGTGCATTCCTCTCAGCATGATGGAATTTTGGTGCATGCAATAAAGGTTGAACTGAGTGTTCGTAGTGCTAATAGGTGCATGTTCATGTAAGTTAACTTTCAAAACATTATTTTATCACGACATTCATCCTTGTTGCTTTTGGCTCCAAAGATTTAAAGCAAAATATTTTGTTGCCATTATTCATCAGCACCGAAATGGTATTTCGCCTGCTGTCAAACTATTGATCCCCAAAGCAGGTAAATCGCACATTAATCACCTCCCGCAATTAGCAATTAACAAAAAACAAATACACCTCAAAAATGACGAAAGCGGACAAATGATCACTATTTGTATGATATGTGTTTAGGGCATACTACCTGCAAAAAATGACACTCGCATGACAAGTAATGTAAATTGGTTTTAATTTGACGTGAGAAGCAAATTGCCGTAAACAGGAACTCGCGCCGCATGCACTTGTGTTGCTTCCTCCTACCTTGTGTGCCTTGTCTCCCGCCATGAGCAGGACGGAGTCCGTATGGTGTTGGAAGGCTGTGCATTGACGTAGTTCCGTCACTAGCTCCTCCGCCGCACCGCCCAGCAGGCTGCGCTCCTCGCTCCCCTCCGGCAGGGAGAGCTCGGCATCGCCATTCTCCGTCTTGAAGACCTACCGTTTGGTCGGAAAATCGAAGTTCACAGATAGCCACATATAAAGGAATGCTAATTTTCGGAAATGAAAAAAGATGGGAAATTGTTCTGCAGGGTTTATAGATCTTTTTACTTTATCCAAGCGTGAGAATATTTGTAATCTGCGCGTGTTATTTCTACCACCCACATTGGATGTCGCCAATTAATTCCGCCGCCTCGTTTGCATATGATGGATGGGAGGCAGTATCGTGGCAGCACGGACAACTCAAGCACAATCTCAAATCTGTCGATCGATATCGTCATGTAGTTACCATAAGTAAAGGGCTTAAGATTTTCAATTTATGGATGGACGCTACATGTACATGCACCCCGCAGTATCAATTTATCATATAAACATTTAAGCTCCAGAGCGATAAAAGTAACCGACTACGGGTCAGGTGTGCATTTTTGCGGATCGCCTGTTTATTTTTTCATTTCAGTAGTGTGCCACTTGGCAAGCTTACGTCGCTGACTGGTCGGCACAGCACCGCACGTCTAAGTTCACTTCACCTCTTAAAACAGGAGTGAATCAAGGCAGCGCGCAGTGACTGTCGCACCAATTCTCAACGTCGTGTGCTGTACCCTGAAGTAACTAAATCTGGGCATATCTCGCAAATAATGTACTGCATTTATGACAAAAGACGCAACTTTGCGCCTTAAAGACGGTCGACCAGCAGCGGCCACCCTGTCATTCAAACAGGAAAATTCCGGATCAGGCCATCTGTGCTCTCCAGACACAAGTGACACTTCCGTGAGAGCGAAATTTCATGGTAACCATTGGGATCCTTCGAGGTCAGCGTAGTTTACAGAAAATAATAACTCGCCATAATTTCGAAGCCAGTTTTTTGAATTTCGAACCGACAGTTCTAGAGGTGGCACGACCGGCAAGAACAGCGCGTTTCTAGTTTCTTGCATCGCGGAACGGCGAAATGAAGCGCTGACTGGCAAATAATACCACCACGCACTGAGCAGAAACTCGTTTTTATGCGACATACCGTTCAGAGATAGAATCCCAGGCGTGTTCTCCATCGCGAGCGGATCAATGGACGTCAGCATTCCGTGTTTACATAGTCGCTGTAATCGCAAAATGACGTTTTTTCCCTTATGTTTATACCGTGCAGTAAATGTCGCTTCACTATCATTATTGTTGAGCTATTTGACCTCCCGGTAAAGGGATTTAGTAGCGATATTGACATCAATGTCTAGCAGTTGAACAATATATGTCATTATTATATATTGATTTATTACAAAAAAGTAGTTGAATCCAACTGCAACGAAGGAGGAAAGGCTGCGGAGACAAAGAAGCCATCATTAATATATTTTAAAAAATCTCAGAAGAAAAAGCAGCGGAGACTACCATCATTAATATCTATATCGTCCGTACAGTCGTGGAATCCGAGTCACCATACATTGATAAATACAAAATGCACCCGCAAAGCGTGTGAAAAAACCTTTACTCCGATAAAATGGATAATATGGTCGGTACGTATGTCGCCAGTCTCTATCCAAATCGAAAGGATTATCATCGTGTGCGTGTGTTTCTGTCTGCTGCTAGTTGCGATTTGTAAATACACGCAAACGATGATAATCATCCTATATATATTCACACGAACGCACGTGCAAACGCGATACCAAGCCCACGTGCACTCATAGCATGCATTACCCGATCACACAAACTTCAAAGAGTTTTGTCAAATGTGGCAAAAGAGTAGCTGCATTATTGGTCGTATCATCGCACAAAACAAGCGAATAACTCGCAATGAGACAAGGGGCCGTCACGCTGTTGACTACCGCTAAAGATGCTCATATCTGATCATTATCACATGCATAATTATGTGCGTAGCAAATGAGATTATCAACATAAGAAGCTCATACAAATAAACATGAAATTATAGTCAGTGCTTTACCGATTGCCGTCCATCATATGAAGCTCTTAAAGCTAATTCACAAAGCTCTATGGAACTCAATTTAGTGCCACGGCTGATGAAATGCAACGAACCGGTACACCTCGTTACGGGGAAAAACGTTTTGACCTTAAATATGGCCGGTCGTACAAAACTTGACTGGTGTCTCTCTCGATCAAATTGAGGTGCTGAAGCCGTCTCGTGCAACTAACATGACAAACATTATAAACTTCGCTACGAGTGTGGGCAACGTGAATCGATACCTTTCCGTTGCAAGCGAAAGTGGCAAATGCGTACATTCCCCGACGGTGCTTCGTCGAGCCTTCGCTCTCACTCACGGCTACCACAGCAACGCCCCTGTAATTTGTTTCCACGCTCGTGTCGGACGTGTCGAGAACTGGGTTTGCGGGTGCGCGCATCGAACGCATCATACGTAAAATTTGCTGCGCCGCCTCCAAATCACCCGACTGTGCGGCGACGTCGCGCAATAAAAGGTAGCACACGGGTGGCGGTCGGCCGTTGGGCCATTGGGCAGCAACCTGAGGGGCGTGGCGAGGTCATAGTCACAGCCAGACGGGCGCCGGAACGCAGACCGGTTGAATATTAATATCAATTGAGCAAAGTGTAAAAGGGGGTGCTACGTGTTTAAGGAATCAAGGTGGGTACGAATTCAACGTGCGATAGTTCAGGAAGTTCTTAAAACAGTCAAATCCCGTATTCGTATAAGCGAGTGACGTACAGAACGCGCATCAAAGGTACACATCATACAAGCTCAGTTGAAGAAGACAGCATGATTACAACAAGAACAACATGAACAGGTTGAGGAAGACCGCCTGCTCGTTTTGGAACAAAAGAAGGATAATTAAGGTTGCAACAAAATATAGGAAATAAAAGTTTTTATGCATTCGAAATTATGCTTTGATTACAATAAATGCAAGGCGTACATGGTACCTATTTATGTGAAAAGCCACGGTCGGCGGTATGTACAGGTACGCGTACCACTGGAGGCAAATCAAAACGCAATATATATGGCATATTATGGCGAAAACGTACATTAAATAAAAACTGTAGACACGAATTCACACGCTTACGAGAAGCACTTAAGGAGCGCCGACAGGAAAAGTAGGGGGGGGGGGGATACATATATTAATGCTCATATCAATTCTCATGGATGCAATCCCACTCAAACAAATCAACAAATCTCTCTATGTATGTCGCAACACCGAATGTGAAAACTTAAATTCAACTTATCGCTGCTGAATTACTGCTTCCAAAATTTAAAGTACCGCTGAGGACACACAGTACCCGTATCAGCAAAATGAATAAAATTGCAGCATAAAATTTTATTCATTCATACACAAATAATGTAATACATGTTCAATCGTGGGGATTGCAAAAGCGTTGCAAAGATTAAAAGCGGAGGGATGATATCTGAGGAATTTGTTCCGCCACATTGAAACACTTCCCATGCCACTACTAAACAAGGGTTACACAGACCGGAATCCGAAGTCAAGATTATCGTGTGAACGCCCTCACCGTCTCAAAAAAGGCGATTGCTCCCTCCGAATCACGAGCATGCGAAAAAGCGCACAGCATGGCGGACACGGTGGCCTCGTTAGTGGCGAGCCTCATTCCCCGGTCCTGCCCCTGACGGAAACTGGACCACACAAATCAGCCAAAGTCAGACTCTGCCACTCCCCCCATATGATGTTATTCCGGGTTGAGGATGTCCAATTCAATGCATCGTCACGCCAATCAACGCATATACTGCCCATCAAACGCGTGATGGGGCGGCGAGGATCACACAGAATATGCTGCTAATTAGTTAAGGGGAGGGAGTCGCACAGTCGCAGTGAGGTCTCCACATCGCCAACGCGCGCAAAGGCGTCGATCAGCGAGTTAACCATTGTCTGTTTAGTTGGAATTAGGGACAAACGCGTCGCATCAATGTGCCGCAGACAACTGAAAAGAGCCGGACGACAGCGTCCTCAACTGAGCGCATGACAGCATTTATACAATATTGAATTCGCAAAACGCGACAAAAAGCATTCACGTGAATAGAGAAAAACAGCGCTTGCATAGTCCTAACGTGCGAAAACGCACAATAATCCACCATTATCATTAGAAGGCGCGTAATTTTGGCCTCTGAAGAGTGAAAATTTGCAAACAAGCGTGAAAGGGTATGCTTACTGACGTACTTCGGGAATCTAAATATAGAACACATCGAGCTTCAGTCAGCTGATACTTAGATTAACGTCAGGTTTCTGACACACCGAAGGGTTAGATTCTACATCGCAAACTGGTATATATCAAATTATCTTTTCTTCGGATTTATTTCATTTCAATCTATTTCTCTGTGATTGTAAAAAAGGGATCTGCAATCATATATCAGCAACGAAATTATTTGGAGGAGAAATTGCAACAGATGTGTAAAGTATTGTCGGTAACTATGCACGCATCGCCTCGCTGCGCCCAGCCTCTCCCCCTCCCCCCCCCCCCCCCCCCCCCCCCCCCCCCCCCCCCCCCGTCATACGGGCTTTATATGGCGTTGCTGCCAGCGGACCCGCCTCGTCCGGCGCCACCCCACCCGCCTCGCCCTCCTCAAAAGCCTCCAGCGCGCGGCGCGGTTGCCCGGAGCGCGAAAAGGCGGTGATGAGCGCGCTGATGATGTGCTGGTTGGGCGCAATCTATGCGACAAATCCACAAATGATGCGTCAGATCGACAAATCAAAGGGCCGCGAGACTTCGAAATTTGCATAGTACATTGCACAACGGTGATTAAGTTTTTATTTGTTGTTTGAGGTGGCGGTCTTTCTGTAAAAAATGAAAGGGGGATTGGTTCCTTTTCAGAATATACATATTTCCTTTTCGATAGGCTACCCAAAGTGCTGCTAGTTGCCTCGGAATGTGTCTCCCCACAACAGACCGTAAAACCCGAAACCCCATCAAACCTTATACCCTAAAATCCATAACCTCGTCGTAGTTTTATTGCTACCTTGCTGCATAGCTCAGCACATGAAAGTACGTGCATAACTTAAATAATGGGTTGGGCAAAAGTAGTACTGTGAAAGGGGGTCCCCACAAATAAATGGGGCCGCCATCTAAAATATTCAACAAATAAAAACTTCATCGCCAATCAATATGAAACTAAATTGCATCCGCTCGACAAACAACAAATACGACGCATTGAAACTATTCGAGCGCCCAGCGTCTACCTAAATAATTATGCAGAATGTATCTGCCGTGTTAAGTGGGTCCTCGAGGTCATTTAACTAATGAAGCCGACCAAATTCAAAGGTAATCGTGTATTTTAACGGGCGACGATAAACGCTACACAGTAACCGTTGTGTGCTATTTGCTAAGCCATACGCGCCGCACCCTCAAATGGAGATCACTCAGATGCCGAGCAAGTTCGAATTCATCTCGGATAATTCCCCACTCGTGAGGCAACGTGAGTTCAAAATGCTTATATTATGTCCAAAATCTAGCCGTTCCCAAGCTAATTCCATAAACGGCAGAGCTCATTGAAGGTTTTATAACGGAGACAGAATGGAATATAAAGTATTTCAGTGTCGTATCGTCATTTGTTTGCTTTATATGCCCCAAATGTAAACAGGAATGCACTGGCCAAGCACCGCCACTCGCCTGGTAAACTCGGGAGCTGTCGCGGTAGACCTGCATCGCCTCATCTGCGCGCCCCTCCTTTGCTAGAGCACTTAAGAGAGAGCCTGGTGAGGAGTGAGGTCGCAGGTGGCCCGTGAATGCTGCCATTCTCACACAGTGCAATGCCTCAATAGAACAAGATACGACAATAGTAAGCAATGCAGTATTATTTCATCAGCTACCTATCGCCATTCGCTATGTCGTTTACTTTTTCCCTTACTGCGCGGCTATTTATCTTTGGTTTTGCCACAACTGGAAAAATGCGCCTACGAATGAACGGTCTCCTTCGTCTACCATAAATCATTTGTGCAATCTATTTTGCATAAAATTTGCATATTGTCTTTTGAGATACTAATCTCGGGATTCGACGTCCGAATCTTTCACATAAATCTACCGTACGAGCACGCCCTTCTGTGTTTATGTGTGTGTTTGTGTGTTTGTCTGTCTGTTTGTCTATTTGTTTGCCTGCGTTTATGTGTGTGTTTGCATGCATGTGAGAATGTGTGTGCTGACATGCGAATGTATTTATGTGTCTGTCTATCTGTTTGCCTCCGTATACGCGCGTGTGTGCTCATGCTCGTGAATGTGCCTGACAGTTCGTCGATGCGCCTAATTTTCCTTCTTTGTATGCCTTTGCATTAGTATCAGCGTGCGTGTGTGTGTGTGTGTGTGCACGAGCGCGAGTGGCTGTCTGTGTGCCTGTGTGTGTGCCCTTGTGCTTACATCCATGTGTTAGTGTATGTGTGCGCAAGCGTACACTTACATCCATGTTTGTGTGTGTATGTATGTGTGTGTGTGTAAGTGTGCGTGTGTCTGATGTGCGTGTGAATGTGTGTGTGTGTGTGTGTGTATGTTTGTGTGTCCTTGTGTGTGTGTGTGTGTGTGTGCACGCGCGCGAGTGAGTGTGTGTATGTGTGTGTGTGTGTGTGTCTTTGTGTGCGCCCGTGTGCTTACATCCATGTGAAAAGGACAGTGTGTGTAAGTGTGCACGTACATCCATGTTTCTATGTGTGTGCGTGTGTATATGTGTGTGTGTGTGTGTGTGTGTGTGTGTGTGTGTGTATGCCCGCGCGAGAGTGTGTGACTGTATGTACGCGTGCGATTATAGCCATGTGTGTGTGTGTACGTCTATGTGCACACGCACGTGCGTGCATTGTGTGTGTGTGTGTGTGTGTGTGTGTGTGTGTGTGTGTGTGTGTGTGTGTGTGCGCGCGCGCCCTTACGCTTACATCAATGTGTGAGTGTATGTGCGTGTACACGGGCGCTTACATCCACTAGTGTGTGTGTGTGTCTGTGTGTGTGTGTGTGTGTGCGTGTGTTTGTGTGTGTGTGTGTGTGTGTGCGTGTGTGTCTGTTTGTATGTGCGTGTGTGTGTACGCGCGCGTGTTAATGGGTGTGTGGTGTGTGCGTGTGCGTGTGTGTGTGTGTGTGTGTGTCTGCGGGCGCGTGCGTGCGTGTGGTTGTCTGTGTGTGTGAGTGCGTGTGTGTGTTCACGCGCGCGTATGAGCGTGTGTGTGTGTGTATGTGTGTGTTCGCGTGCGCTTACATCTATGTTTGCGTGTGTGTGTGTGTGGTGTGTGTGTGTGTGCATGTGTGTCTGTCTGTGCACGCGCGAGTGTTCGTGCGTGTGTGTGTCTTGTGTGTGTGTGTGTGTGTGTGTGTGTATGTGGCCTTGCGCTTACATTAACGTGTGAGTGTATGTGTGATTACACGTGCACTTACATCCACGCTCTTGTGTGTGTGTGTGTGTGTGTGTGTATGAGTGTGTGTATGAGTGTGTGTATGTGCGTTTGTGTGTATGTTCGCATGCGCCTACGTCCATGTGTGTGTCGGTGAGTAAGCGTGCGCTTACATCCATGTGTGTGTGCGTGTGTGCGTGTGTGTGTGTGTGTGTGCTTGTATGTGTGCATGGGCGCGCGCGCGCGCGTGTGTGTGTGTGTGTGTGTGTATGTGTGTGTGTGTGTGTGTGTGTGTGGGTGTGTGTGCGCCCTTGCGCTTACTTCCATGTGTGAGTGTGTGTACACGTGCGCTTACACACATGTGTGTGTGTGTGTGTGTGTGTGCGTGTGTGTGCATGCGCACGGGCGCGCGCGCGTGTGTGTGTGTGTGTGTGTGTGTGTGTGTGTGTGTGTGTGTGTGTGTGTGTGTGTGCGTGTGTGTGCGTGTGTGTGTGAGTGCATGTGTGCCCTTGCGCTTACTTCCATGTCTGTGTACGCGTGCGCATGCATCATCATGTGCGTGTGGGGGGTGTGTGTGTGTGTGTGTGTGTGTGTGTGTGTGTGTGTGTGTATGCCCTTGCGCTAACATCCATGTTTGAGTGTATGGTTTTGTACGTGTGAGCTTACATCCATGATTGAGTGCGTTTGTGTGTGTGTGTGTGTGTGTGTGTGCACGCGCGAGCATGTGTGTATATGTGTATCTGTGTGTTTGTGTTTGTACGCGTGCGCTTACAGCCATGTGCGTGTGTGTGTGCACGCGCACGTGCGTGTTCTGTGTGTGTTTGTGTGTGTGTGCCCTTGCGCTTACATCAATATAAGTGCATATGTGTGTACGCGTGCGCGTACATCCACTAGTGTGTGTATGTGTGTGTGTGTGTATGTGTGTGTGTGTGTGTGTGTTTGTGTGTGTGTATGTATGTGTGTATGTATGTATGTGCGTGTGTGTATGTGTGTTTTTATGTGTGTGTGTGTGTGTGTGTGTGTGTGTGTGTGCGCGCGCGTGCTGTTTGGACAAAGACAGGTGGGGGTATGAAGGTATTGTACCAATGGTATACTCATCAGGAGTCAACCCCGCCAAAAGGGCGCCTTCAAACAGCGCCACCGCGCGGTCCGCCTGCCGACTGCGTGCGCATGCATGCAGCAGCGTGTTGAGGATTACAATGTCCATCGCCATCCCCGCCGCCGCCGCGCCCTCCCAGACCCCAAACGCCTCCTCTTCCGCGCCCGCCTTGGCACACGCTGCCATACACCACGCCGCCGCATACCATAGCATCACGGTGAGTAGGGTCATCGTGGGATACTCAATCCCACTCCTACAATAAGCCCCATGTTTGAAATAACAAAAATCGCGACTCTCAAATAGGATCAGTCAATCATATTCAGATGTGGAACAACAAAGGATTATTGAAATAATTTAACCGCAACCCAAGAAACATTTTGTGTGATACCGTTGTATTATATTCATTCAAATTGCTAATAAGCTATTTCCACACAACCCCAAAACACACACACACACACACACACACACACACACACACACACACACACACACACACACACACACATACCAAAAAAACATACACACAAACAAACACACATACACACACACAGACACACACACACACGACACACACGACACATTTGCGATTTTTTCTGTAAATGAATTACAAACACAGTTTACTCAACGAGCTGTCGACAGACTCCCCCACGACCAAACACTAGGAGTGCAAGCTAGCAAAAACCAGAGGATCCCGCTCATTCCGCTCCGCAAAGTAATGACGATGATGAGCCATCACATTCAGTCAGATATTGCCATGCAATATGAGGGATGAAATAAACGCAACGACGCAACGAGGTTCGAACATCGAAGTGATGAGGTAGAATGGAACCAGCTGAAGCCGACATAAAGGTGCTTGTTTCTGTTCGTCGTTTGAAACAGAGACAGCTCGAAATGTGCGCAGAGCCGCTGCAACAACCTAAACGTGCGTCAGACCTTGAAAGGTTTATTGCTCGTCACACAGAACGTTTTCACAATCGTAAAACAATCAGAGAATTATGCACTACGAAACGTAGCTATACATTGGCCTAACGGAACATGCTACCGCAGTAGCAACAGTGCTCAGCAGCCAACCAAAGTAAAACAACGATAAAATTTCGAATAACAAACATTCACACCAAAAGAACGAAATTCTTGGGTTTCTTGTGCAACGCCAAATGCGCCGCGCCAAGAGCTGCCAGCCCGCGCACACACCTGAGATCATAGCGCTGACGACGTAAGGATCCGGTGGCAGAGGGGACTCGGAGAAGTGGGCGTATGCGGCTCGCGCGCGTTTGATGGCGTCCCACCCCTTCGCACCGCCGACCATCGAGATGATGGAGCCATACGCCTGCAGCAACCACAAGCACCCTCCACTGATGAGCCGCCTCCCACACCCCACCCGCCTTTCAGCATCCACAAGCTCCACCCGCTTTCTCCCCATCCGCTCGTGTCCCAGTCTCTGCGCCGTCTAGTTTTAAAGTTTTTTGTAAACAAGTCCAGAAATTTACTGATACCCTAAACGGAAAAACCCTAAGGTCCTCCCCCTTGTCGTGCGGCCTCGGACTCCTCCCGCCTCCCCAACCCCGACCCCCTCGGCTCCCACAATACCTGTGGACTCAGCTCCATCCCAGACTCGCGAGCTGCTTCGTAAAGCTCCCAGGCAGCCCCTGTCAAGAATTCGGGCGATGTCGTGTACGTATGTGTCAGAGTAGGGAGGGGAAGGGGGCCAGGGGGGGGGATGCCTTCCGGCAGCTCTCGTCGGAGCAGCTGCCTCCTTGCGCAGGTCGAGTGTTCCTCGGGCTGTCAGGAGACAAACACGGCATATCTAGATCGGGACACGGGAGTCCAAGACGTTTCACTGCCTGTAATGCACTTTGTGCTTCGCTGCAGGGGGGGATGGTTGTTGATTGGGAAGTGGGTTAGGTGGTGTCGGTGTCGTGATGAGCAGCGACACCTACCGGCCGCCCCGGGTAGCCTCTTGATGCGTAGCAGCGTGCCTTCCAATTCACTCGCCGCTGCATCACCAGTACCGCCACCACGAAGACGCTCCAGTAGCGGTGCTACAAGCGGCCGCGCTTTCTGCTGCTCCCGTTCTCGACTCCTCCCCCGGCCTCGACCTCGACCTTTTCCGCCGCGGCGGTAGTCGACGCGGCCACCGCGCCCGCCCATCATCCGCACCGCCACCCCTGCCGCTCTACACGCCATCTTCTAATTGCTTTATTTCGAGCCTCGAAGATCAGGGCAACTTTGCTATATTGATATTTCGCTTGATAAGAAATGAAGATTGTGGGCGTGCGTGCGTGCGTGTGTGTGTGTGTGTTTGTCGTGTGTGTTTTGAACGCCGGGCAGGGCGGGGGGCGCTGCAGTGATATGCTTTTGATTACACGAAGAAAAACATGAGCACGGGCGGGGAAAAAGGGAGGGGAAACGAAAGGGCAACAGCGATAAATAAGAGGATCTCGGAATCCAAAGCACAGCAAAGGGAAGCACTACTACATTGTGCACAGACCTCTAGCAGATTAAAGTAAGGAAGCTGTGTATCCTCGATTACAGGAAGGTGTGGAAGAGTGGTGTATCCCCGATTAGTTTATCCAAAGATATTTTTACAAGAAAAAGCGGTGAGAGCCACCAAGCAAATAGGAGCAAGGCGGAGGAATGTCCTCAATCTACTGTTTCCGTTTACATCAACATCGCAATTTAGATTTAACATCACATTTTGATGCTTCTACATTGTTTATAAATTCAATCCTTCCTGATGGACAAACTTTTGGGCTTTGTTTAAAAACCCTAGTTAGGGCTTCCTTTACAAAAACCTTCGGGGCTTAGGGAAATAGGGTTGCCCAATAGGGCTGCCTTTGGGCCGTTCCCCCCTGTGTTGCTCGTGTCTTGCTGGTGGTTTTAACTGCGTTGTCCATCTAAAAAAAGTTATTGATTGCTCGTACATCATAAAAGATCATACACCATATGCATCACCATACATACATCATAGAAATACATAACTATGATGTTACCCTTTAGTATCGTGTTTTACGTTGTTTTCTCTTTCCTATGTATGCACAATAAACTACTTCAATTTATCGTTTTTTTATGATTGTATAATAGTTTTTATTCGTTTTCTTTAGAAGTATATGGGCTGCACCGGGGTAAATCATGTCTATACAACGGCTCCCACTCTTTGCGGTCATAAAGCTATGCGCGCTTGGAATTTGTTCGACGGTCGACATTTGTCACCTTCCGTCACTATCTCGGGGACGAGCGCGTCGTGAGCTCATCCACCGCCTTTCCGTGGTTCTTCAAACATAGCCCTCTGGGTTTCTATCTTCGGGATGCTTTGCAAGAGGGTGGTGCAGTTGTTGTTGCCTGACTTCTTTGCCCCTTTTTTCTCCTTAAGTGCCAGTGGATTCCACTGCTTTCTTTGTAATTAAATTTGAATCTATAAATATACTCCGAAATAAGGTGCCGGCACGTTGTTCCTGTACTGGTACTATCGTTCCGAAAGCATATACTATGCAACCATCAGAAGCCATCTCATTTCGCGGATATGGAAAGGTTCAGTGAAAATTCCGGATTACTGGTGCCGGTTTTCAAATGCTGCTTTTCTTGAAATTAGACTTTAAATAAATCAGCAAAGAAGGACGCATGTACTGTAAAATTGAAAATTATGGTCATACTGTGTGGTCGCTGCTTGAAGACATTGTGATGGTGTAAATGGGAGAAGATGAGGAGATGTCTTACTGCTTGTACTTTAGCAGTATAAGTTTGTAAGTGAACAAAGGAATTGTTTAATGGTTCTGTCACCTCCTTCTAATGCATTGGGCTTAAATAGGTTTCTGCCCAGATAGCTTACGCTCGCTTGTCTCGTTTACGTGTCAGGCGTTAGGGCTCATCAACCGTCGTCAACTGTCTAGAGACGCGGCTCGACTAGCATGGAGAATCACGACGCGGCTCATTTTGCATCGGAAACCTCGCTTAGGCGCGTCTTCTGGCTAGTTAGATTAATTGTGCGTACATGTACGTATCGGGAGGTACTGGTCTGACAGTATGCATCAGAACCCTTGTGAATATTGCAGTAGCGACGTACCCACGTTGTACGTCCGTCCGATGGAAAAGCACGAATTGGAATTAGTAACGAGTACATGTACAATGTTATGCAATGTAATGTTGCATAACAATACTCGTCACACTCGTACCCTCCCCCTCTTGACAGATCTTTGAGGCCGCCGGAAGGCAAACCTCCGTGGTCTAAGCTCCTTTACTGAAGCAGTTATTGGGACTCGGGAATGCGCGCTGGGTGAGCGTACATGAAGTCGATGTACGCCTGAGTCTTGGCAAACTTGTGCCATGGGGGCGTCTCCAAGAAATCTTGTAACGTTGTTGTTCGGTGTACCTCGATCAACCGGTGCCATACACGTGGAATGTCGTCATCACTGAAGTGCGTCATGAAGAGTAAATATTTGCCTCGTCGTCAAGGTAACGACTTGATGCACACAGCAGAGATGTGCGAGACGTCAAACTCCTCGTCGTCTCCTTCAGGTACAGTCACCGGGACAGCTGGTCGTAGTGGAGCGGTAGAGCAGGGTCGTAAGTTGTTCACATGGAACACATTATGTAAGCATACTGTCGCTGGAAGTTTCAATATGTAACTGTGTTTCCCAATCTGCTCCTCCAATGAAAAAGGTCCAAGTTGTCTGTCTATGAGTTTCCGGTTAGGCTGTCCGCGCAGAAAAAGGTTTGATGTAACGACTGACACCTTGTCTCCTCTGGCGAAGTGTGGTGTTGTAGATGGTTATGTGCGCGCGTGCATCTCGTCCTTATGTTGTTGTAACACATATCGTACCAGGGTATGTACTTCCTGTAATAATCTTAACCGCTCTGTTGCGTCTTGCGAAACCGGAATTGATGGTCGCATGCTAAATAGCAAGTCAGGAGGCTCCTCATGAGAGAATCCAAAATTAGCCTCGAACGCTGTGTGTTCAATTCCGAGTGGTGGAAAGGCGTTATACGCAAATTCCACTTGTGGTAGTAGTGTCGTCCAATCAGAGCCGTCATAGCAACACAAGCAACGAAAAAGTTGCTGGAATGTGATGTTCACTCGCTATGTTAGTCCATCTGTCTCAGGGTGTCGACTCGAAGACATGTTCACGCGCGTTCCAAAGCGTCGCCAAAGTGTCTGCCAGAGGCCACTGACGAATTTCGGGTCGCGATCACTGACTAGTATACGGGGTAGTCCATGTATTCGGTAGACTCCCTATAAATACAAAGTAGCATTTTCTTCGGCAGTAACAGTCTTTGTACACGGCAGAAAATGGGCCATTCGAGTTAGATGGTCTACTACAATCAGCACATTGTTAAAGCCATTACTCTCAGGCAAGTGTGTAAGGTAGTCAAGACCAACTGTGTGCCACGGTCTGGGTGGAACATGCAATGGGTAAAGAGTCGCAGCCATCTGCGGTCGAATCTTTGCTCTTCGACATATGACGGAGCGCTCACAAAAATCTTTCACATCTTGGCGAAGTCGTTTCCACCAAAATCTGTCGAGCGCTTTAGCAAGAGTGTTGGCAACTCCTTTGTGACCAGCTGACAAACTGACGTGCGGCACTGTGATCAATCTCAGTCGGAGCTCAGAGCTCCGCGGAATATAGAGGCGATCGAGGTGCCAAAAATATCCAGCTATGGCTTCTATCCGGCTGTCTTTCGTCCACTCACCCTCGTCCCCAAAGAAACGAGTCTAGGGAGTACCCCTCGCGAATGAGATCAGCGATCTCAGGGCTCAGTTGCAACGCGTTAACTGTCAGTAAGTTTAATTGTGCGTCTTCATATAGCGGCTGGGACTTCCGTCGTAATTCTCGATCTAACGGAACCTCGCCATCCCAAAATAATGGAACCGTGGCTTGAGGTACGATGTCTGGACGCCGGCTCAACGGGTCAGCTTCGTTCAAAGCTCCCTTGCGATATGCAAGTGTAGGCATGCCCACCCGTAAATCAGTCGGTGTCTCCCCACACAACTCATTGATGTAACTACGAATGAGAAGCAAGACAGGGCCAAAATCAACCGAAGAAAACCGGGGGTACATTAAAAACTGCCTCGGGATAGTCGTGTCGTCATGGAAGAGTATTGAACCATGCAAACACAGTTAGTGTGGAAGATAACGTACGCAAACGTAGTTACAGTCACAGTCCCGCAGACGGAACAGTTAAGGCGACAACCAGCCTACAGGCGTGGTGTCGGGACAACAGAAGTGTTAGAGCTGTAGCCTAGCGACAGCTCTGTACCGAGTCAAACAGTTTATCGGTATGTCCGATCTAGACATGTACTAATCATATCTAGAGTAGCTTACAGTAGCTATCTGCAACTAATACGTATGCGGTATTACTTACAACACTCCCCCTGAAGGTAGCTACGGGATGAAGCGTTGCATTGGGTCTTGTCCTCCAAGGATCGCACCTCGGTGTCGTGCTAGTGCAGGTCCTGGGAGGGGTTTGGTGAGCATGTCAGCCACCATCTGGTCAGTGGGGAGGTACCTCAACTTGATGGTCCCTTGCTCCACGTGGTCTTTGAGAAAGTGCCACTTCAGGCCGATGTGTTTAGTCTTCTCGCTGACCAAGGCATTTTGGGAGTATGCAATGGCGCTTTGGTTGTCCTCCCAGATGGTGGTGGTTTCGGTGATGGGGGAGTCGAAGATTTCCCCCAGGAGTTGTCGGAGGTGGAGTCCCTCCTTGGTGGCGTCAGCTGCAGAGTAGTACTCGGCTTCACACGTGGATTGAGCCACACAAGTCTGTTGTTTGGACTTGTAACTGATTGGCCCGCGTCCGAGGGTGAAGAGATACCCCGAGCGAGACTTGCGGGTGCTGCTGTCGTTGGCCCAATCAGCGTCGGCAAAGCCTGTGAGTTGGAGACTGTGGTCCATGCCCCCCCCCAACGTCAGGCGCATGTTGATGGTGCCATGGAGGTAGCGGAGGACCTTTTTCAGAGCCTGCAAGTGTGCCTCGGTGGGCGAGGCTTGGGCAGAGCCGAGGATGCTCAGTGCCGTGGAGACATCGGGGCGTGTACAAACGGCGGCGTATTGAAGGCTGCCCAGGAGGCTCGGGTAGACGTCCTTGGCCACTCCTGTGAGAGAAGGCGAGTTCAAGTGTGTAAGGCCGGCGAGGAAGCCTGGGTCCAGGTTATGGGCCCTCCGCGTTTACGTGGGGTTTACTAGGGCACCGGCCGGAGTTTGTCCATTAAGGGGGAGTGTTTACATATCCCTCCGTAGGGCTTCTAATGGACACATGTGTACGCTAGACTCCGGGGGAGTCTTGGCCCTCCACCTATAGGTGTTCGCTATAGGTGTTCGCCGCTCAGCCGCGATGCGATGCGATGGGTTCATATACACAATATGTTCCTATCGGGTACCGACTTTTGGCGGTACTTGGATAAGGCGTACACCTCCGTTCCGGGAAGCGGCGGTTCTATCCCCCTTCATGCCATTCCGTGTGTACATGGATTAACAAAGAGTGCTTGGGATGTATAGACTGCACGACGAGAAGTTTCCCATTGAGGCACCTAACCGAAGTGAAGTAACTCACTCTTATGCTTCATAGCATGAAGTAACCCCGTCTTGGCGGGCGTAAGATTCAGACCACCGATATCGATTGTTTCCGGTGCGACGTAAGAACCACCCGGATGAATAGTCGACTGGGCTGTCACAGCCTGCTCGAGCTGAGCGGGAGTACGCAAATGGGCCGTAACGTACGGAACATGAACTGAAGTCGAGTAAACGTAAACGAGTTGTTGTCCGACAGATAACGTGACATGAACAGGTGCGTCACTCAACCGCGTCAAATCATCCGGAGTCAAGATGAGGCCAGTTTCCTCATACAACTCACGAACGTCATCATCGACAGGCTCTTTGTTAGCTGTCACTGAGCCAGCCGGGAACCAAGTTATACCGGTACGAGGCTCACGTTGTAACACAAGCTTAACGTCGGAAAGATTAGTCCTTGCAACATGAAGTACGACAACCACGTAACGTCCAGGTCCAACAGAAGCCATTCCAAGTCAATAAAGCAACGTCGAGAGAATCAAACGATAGCGAAAACGTGGGTCGACGAGCCAGCTCCGAAACTAGTGTGGCGATTAGCCTTTTTCAGCTAATTGCTAGCACAAATATGTTCTGTTCTGTTCTGTCGCTGCTTGAAGACATTGTGATGGTGTAGATGGGAGAAGATGAGGAGATGTCTTACTGCTTGTACTTTAGCAGTATAAGTTTGTAAGTGAGCAAAGGAATTGTTTAATGGTTCTGTCACCTCCCTCTAATGCACTAGGCTTAAATAGGTTTCTGCCCAGATAGCTTACGCCCGCTTGTCTCGCTTACGTGCAAGGCGTTAGGGCTCATCAACCGTCGTCAACTGTCTAGGGACGCGGCTCGACTAGCATGGAGAATCACGACGCGGCTCATTTTGCATCGGAAACCTCGCTTAGGCGCGTCTTCTGGCTAGTTAGATTAATTGTGCGGACATGTGCGTACCGGGAGGTACTGGTCTGACAGTATGCATCAGAACCCTTGTGAACCCACGTTGTACGTCCGCCCGATGGAAAAGCACGAATTGGAATTAGTAACGAGTACATGTACAATGTTATGCAATGTAATGTTGCAGAACAGTACTCGTCACTCAAAATAACGTCCGCCTAACGAGCAATGCAGACGAGCCAAATGAAAGGAAAGGAGTAAACAAACTGGACCTTGTCAACATGGCAACGATACATAGCGATCAATGTAAGCAATCACCGCCCTAGCATGATATGGGAACAAGCAAGCATCCCAAAAGAATCGCTAAGCAATTTCCAACGGTGTCATTGATAATTTGCTAATCCTCAATTTTTACTTAATCGTACGAAAAAAAGATAGTTGAGTTGTGAGGAATGGATACAAACTGATAAATTCACGACGTCGTAAATAACGAAAACCACTGAAAACAAGTAAGCCATGATATTTCGAGTGCATCTGCCCATGTTTCCCTTTCTACGCTGTGCCTTTTCTGTGGTTTTGTGTTGAAATATCCTTAGGGGTATTTTCTTTGAAAATAGTTAGAAATATTTTTTAGCACCCGTTAATCCAATCCCACAAGTGAACTTACATATATCACGGTAACTAAGCAGTTACAACTAAGTAATACTTGCGATTGAGTAGAGAGACCGCGAAATAAACAAAAGTTAAAGCACACAAACAAACATACTAACTAACAAACATACTAACTCGCTAACTAACTAATAAACAAACAAACAAACAAACAAACAAACAAACAAACAAACAAACAAACAAACAAACAAACAAACAAACAAACAAACAAACAAACAAACAAACAAACAAACAAACCAACAAACAAACAAACAAACAAACAAACAAACAAACAAACAAACAAACAAACAAACAAACAAACAAACCATCAATCAAACAAACGAAAACCAACAGGCAGAGCGGGCAGACTGCACGCGCACACGCAAACGCACATATACACACACACGCATTCACAAGCATACACCCACACACCCACACACACACACACACACACATACACACACACACACACACACACTCGTACGCGCGCAAATTCAAGCTTCATACACGAACGAACAATCATACGATCGAGGAAAGTGACAAACAGACATGCAGACAAGTGAGCATCCGTGCGCATGGTTGCTTGTCTATTTGTTTGTAATGTTGTTTTTGCTTGTGTGTTTCTGACTGTGACTGTGTGGGCATGCATGCATGCGTATCTGTGTTTAAATTTATCGTTTGCCTCGTGATAACACTAAAAACTGAACATGGGCCGTCGCCAGGTACCGCTACTGCATTAAGAAGAACTGCGTCAGCGCCGAGTTAGGGCCATTATCTCAAGCAGCGACTCCTATATGTATATGCACGTGGGGAAGGGGCAGGTAGTTTGTTGTAGGAGTGCATCCTGCCTGGACGGGTTAATGGGTAGTGTGACGCACAGGGAAACGACAGCATCATCGGAGCACAGCGGCACGGTATAAAGGCGGCAGCCGCAAAGTAGTGCGAGATAAACATTCTTCTTACACGTGTGTTATTGTCGCACTATCGATGTAATCCAGCAACAGGGACGTGGCTGAAAAAAAGCAAGCTTGCTGAACGGCGTGCCGCTGCCAAGGACTATCGGAGGCCAATGGTTGTCCGAAAAAAAAACGCGTATATACTCAGAAAATACGCCACGGCGAGTTGACGACCTACCACTCGTCACTCGAGCGAGCAGGCTTGACGTTTTGAGCTTTCAGGACTTATACAATTCAAAGATATGTTACACTAAGCGGGGGTCCGAGCATCAGAATCAAACTCGTTGTTGTCACTGCTGTGTGCGTGACACTGACAGGGTATTCCGGCTGGATGGCTTCTTGCAGCACGCCTTCGTGACGCCCGGCGCTTCATCCGACTTTGAACCGTCTCCACCGCTTTGGGCTCGAGACCAGGGGAATCGCTTCGCCGGTGGCATATCACTTACGGCCTTTGCAACTGATCCAGCGCCAAGAGCTGCGGCGATGGTAGGCGCCTGTGAGGCGATAGCTGCAGTGATGCACATTGGGCAGACCATTGCAGCCTCGTTACGGAGTGGTGTTAAAAAAATACGGGTAAGTGTAGAATAAGAGCGGGGGATAGCACGCAATGCTGTTGTATTCGGTGAGATGGGAACGGCCTGTAGATACGGATCAACCGGGAGCACTTTTGTGGCTGGTGGAACTCTGCTGAACTGTATTTGGTGCGTGCGCTTTATGGTGCGGTCGACAGCGGTTGGCATGAGCAGGTGCCGCCCATCGCTCGCACGGTTTGCTCGCGTCGACAGTGCTTCAGCAGCACAGCAGTATCGCATTGACTCCTCTGTACCAGAGAAACCTCTCCCGCACCGGCGGGTACAGGTACTGTTCCTGGGAAGGACTGACAAAGTACAGGTACCTGTACCTAGTGGTTTTTGTACTTTATTGCGAAAAGTAAACCAGCGCTACAGGTATTTTGTACAATTGTACCATGTGGGAGAGAGATGCGCACAATACACAGTGTACAGGTACAGGTCGGACGCGGTACGTTGTACCACCTTGTACACAGCAGCAGCGGGTGTGAGAGGATAATTTAAGTACTAAAGGTACCCGTACCGGTACTACGTAGGGAATATTTCATCAACACTACGACATTGTGCTGATGCTAACACGTAGACGATAATCTACACAATTTTTTACAAGAAAAAGCAGTGGAGGCCACCAAGCAAGAAGAAGAAAAGAGGAAAACACCTAGGCCCGAGGAACAGGAAGCCATGCCACACCGTCAGCACTGCCCTCCTGCAAAGCGTCGCGGAGATGGGAACCCAGAGTACCATGAAGAGCAGCAGACAGACGTTGCATGAATTCACGTCGCACATCCCCACAAAACGCCGAAATGGAACATAAGTAGTTTGACGAACGAGATGTTGCATACGGACGTAAATGTTAGAGCGCAAGGAGCGAGACTCAACATCACCATAATGGACATAAACTCTTCCACAGAATTCTGGACGTACATTGTGTTACACATAAGCAAGTCAAGAACACGTCCCCATCTCACGGTCTCACCACGTCAAGCACGACGACACCCAAGCACCACCCAAGTGTAGTAGAGCCGGGGATCAAGAAGCCGTCATTCGGTATGGTTGTTATTTGTTATAGACGCGAGCTTCAAACGAGTGTTGCTTTAAGTTTGTAGAATAATCAAGCCCGTAAATTCCCAAGAAATCATCGAAACTACACGTCGTTACGAGCGCCACGCTCGGACATTGCGCAAGCGCTCATACCAAGCTTCACATTGCTCCGTGATTCCCTTAACTCTATTTTTGGACGCATTGGAGTGGGTTGGAGGCGCGGATTCCGTGTTCAATGCACGGAATTTTGTTTTAACCCTCCGCATCAGACATCGATGTATTCATGGGATCATTATGCATCCGCCGCATCACCCGCATCAATGCGTCCTTGAATTAGTGCCCTATTCAATCAATGCATCCAAAATAATGCCTTATTCAATCAATGCGCCCACAAGTTAGTTCCCTAAATCATCAATGCGTACATTAATTAGTGTCCTCATTTATTGATGCATTCATTAATTAGTACCCTTGTCAATCAATGCATCCATGAATTGGTGATTTATTTAATCAATGTACAACGAGCTACCTATACAATCCCGGGACATCGGTTGCATCGATGCATCCCCTACCATATTTCTTAAATGACACCACTCTAAAAGCCGATAGCAATACCGTTTGGCTAAACTATAATCACGGCTACCATCCGGTAATAATCGGGCTCGTCATTTCATCAAAATTGTATGTGTGAGGAGGCTCATGTTGATGCATAAATGCATTCGCCCCGTATTACCCGCATCAATGCATCCATGCACTAGTGTCGTGCTTTTACGAGGGAGTCCCTGCCTATATGCATTTTTCACTCGACATCCGCATTCAAATGCTACTCTTCAAGAGACAGTTGCTACGGCTCCATGGCTTGCACAATTGTAGTTAGTGGATTCGGGATGTCCGCTTCCACCTACTTAAGATGTAACACCGACGGAGGATATACAGGTACCAACAACAGGCGATTCAAACTTCATCGCTAAGAAGAGAATGGAAAACATTGATCTTCTTGTTGTTTTGACGAACTAAACAGAGATTCGTCATCTTCTGTAAATTGTGTTGTCGGTTAATACTTCCGCTGGTCATCGACAGCAAACATCGATGATGGATTGCGCTGTGACGCTGGATTTGTGTCGGGAGATTGTGTAAACCGGATGGGACTTCAAATGCGTAAGCCAATTACCAAGACACATGTTCGACTTGCTAATATACAATGAGTTACTTCGATCAACGTATGAAGCGTCTTTTACACTCGGTTATTATGACGACTTTGTTCGTACGTTTCACGTTTCTTAGCGATTTGAATCATGTGGACATTGTGTTGGGTTCATTCTTGGATTATGAGCAAGAGGCAATTAAGTTCGCCGGCGTGCGTCTTTTTACCTTAATGGTTGGCAATGTTATTGAGACTCGAGTGCTCGAACGACGACCCACGTGTATTTCATGTCGTCGACGAAGGTCCACAAGCTGGTGAAGAAGACTGATCGAGCAAAGGGTCGGACGGCGGATTTTTTACGGTTCACTCAAATACGGTTGATCACTAACCTTCATCGGAATTCCACCTTGGTGACGAGCTCAGCGATCAACATCGAGAGGACACACGGAAGATTTTGTTTGATGAAATCCCGGAGATGTTTCAACCTGTCGACTCGCCAACTATCAGTCGACCTTGGGACCATCCCATCGACACCACCGGAGAGATGTGATGTTAAAAGATTAACCGCTTGTCGCATGCTGAGATAGAAGAGGTCAATCGAAAGTTGGAGAACGCATTGGACGCTGGGTTGGTTCGCCCTAGGCGCAGCGAGCTCGGATCGCCGATTTCATTTGTGCGCAAGGCGGATGGTTCTCTTCGCTTGTGCATCGACTATATAGGTTTCTCGGAAGGATACCTACCCTTTGCCTTGTGTGGACGTCACATAACCTCTTCATGTACCTCGACTCGTCACACCTTATTGGACGAGTTAAAGGGCGCAATTTTCTTCACTAAGTTGGATTTGGCGTCTAGATTTTGGCAAATTCACGTACGAGGAGAGGGCGTCCACAAGACGGTATTGTAAACCCCGGATGGACTAATGGAATGGGTGGCCATGCCTTTCGGCTTGTGCAATGCTCAAGTGACTTTCCAGAGGATGATGAACGAGATTTAACTTGACTTTTTACACAAATTCAACACGGTCTATCTTGATGACGTTTGCACTTACAACCGTACGCTTGAGGGACAAATGAAATATCTACGTCTTGTTTTACTACCCTTCAAGGAGGAATGCCCGAGGATGCGTCTTAAAACGTGTGTCGTTGGACTGCAATAGATGGAACACCTTGGCAACATTTTTCCGGCGGAAAGCTCCCAGTTTCGACAACGAAAGTCGAGGCCGTCAAGGAGTGGCCGGTGCCTAAGACACACCGCGTGGTTCGTGATTTCGTTCAATTCTGCAACGTTTTCGCGAAATTCATTCGACACTATATGCCAGCGTTGTTTATAGACTTGTTAAAGAAGTCTCAGCCGCGTCGGATTGTGTTGACGCCTACATGCATGGAAGCCTTCGAGACTCTCAAGGTACGACTAATTTAGCTGCCATGCATGGTCCTCTCGGAGGTAAGCTCAGACGCAACTATACATGCTTCGGCAGTGAGAATTACAATTGTCTTACAACATGGTCATGGAGGAGGTCTTCAATGAGTCTCTTAGTGGGCGCGCAAACTTAACAGTGCAAAGCGCGGTAACTCTTACTCATCTTACGACTTAAAAGCTTTGGCTGTTTGTCAAGCCGTGAAGCATTATAGATGTTACCTTGAAGGTTGTTCCGAGTTTTTGTGGTTCGGACTACGACACGCTGCGACATATGTTGAGGCTACATAATGACAAGTTAAACAACCGGCATGCGCGTTATGCTCGCAATTTACATCCGCTGAGGAGGGAGCGATAATTGTGGCCTATCGCAATAGATGTCGGAACGAGGCTGACCCTTTCAGTCGACGGGTGGACTTTTTACCACAAGCCAATCTCCCGTTGTTTTGGGATGGTGACGTGCCTCATTGATTGAATCCTCGAGAACAGTCCCAGCTGCCGAGAATTCATGACACCCCGATGACTTCGTAGGATTTGGACGCCGATTTAAGAAGTTTACTTGTTGACGTCTTGTGTATTTACCCAGAACTTGTTGAGCAACTTCGTCTGGGCTTCACCAAAGACTCGTTTTATGGGGATGGGGGTAAGTAAACGAAGGGCGGGCATATTGCTGCCCGAGATGGTTCTTTTTAGAGACATGCACGACTCTGCATTCCGAGCGACCATGTGTTGAAGCAAAAGTTGTTGTTCGAATTACACGACAGTGCGTCTTCATGTCACCGTTGCTATGCAAGCACGCTAGATTAAAGTGTTGAACATGCTTTGGTGGGATCAAATTCGACATGACGTCAATGAATACTATCACATACTTGTTGTTTGCAAACGCGCCAACGAGCGAGCTCAAAAGGCAGCTGCTCTCGATCCGTTACATGCTTTTTTTCGCTTCGACCATAGCAAATATTTGGGCTCGACTTGTTTACTCACTTACATGTTAGTGCATGCTTTGGCAGTGTTTTGTTGTTGTCGACCTCTTGACACGAATGGCACACTTTTTTCCATGTACAAAGATGGCTAGAACATAGAAAGTTGCTTAAGTATCAATACAAGGTGTGTACCGTTTACATGGCCTTCCGCGTGTGCAGGTCAGCGACATAGATTTACGTTTTATTGTCATGTTCGGGCAGATACTTTGGAGACGCTTCGGAACATTTCCTCGAGTCCTCCGGAAACTCGTGCTTAAATTGAACGGGCAAACTCTGCGTTTCAACAACTTCCGCGAGTTTATACATGTTCAGATGGAAGTGATTCGGTTAACTACACTCCTCCACAAAAGTCCGGACATGCATTATGTTAAGCATAAGCTAGTCAAGAACACGCTCCCCTCTCACCACGTCAAGCACGACGATACCCGAGTACCACCCAATTGTAGGAGAGCCGAGAAGCAAGCAGTAAGCCGCCATCCGGGGTGGTTAGACCTCAGCTTAAAGCGGGTGCTATCGGTGGAGTTTGTCGAATTAAGCCCATAAACTCCCGAGAAATTGTCTGAACTGCACACGTCATTCTGAGCGCCACGCTTGGGCATTGCTCAAGCGCTCATACCAAGCTGCATACTTCTCTGTGTTCCACATAACCGTATTTTTGGGGGGTTTTTGGAGGGGGTTTGGAGGCGTGGGTGCCGTGTTCAATGCGCGAGGTTTGGTTTGCGGGTGTATGAATAGAGCACGGAGGTTCACGCCGCTGGCACGGGTGATTTTTTGGAAAGCAGGCGAGCAAAAACGCACATGACGCAGGTTTGGATAAACACTGCACGCTGTAAACATGCGAGGGCGATTGGCTTAGGGGAGGGGCGAGGTCCAACTTGGCCGTTAGGGACGCATCACGTTGACGGTGGTGTTTGGAATGCTTGGGTATGTGCTTGTGCCAACCACACCCGCCCCACGCGTGGCACGCGTCGGGAATTGGGCTCGGAGGTCAATAGGAATGAAGAATTGGTAGACATATATCGACAAACCCCGCACAAATCGTCTCAGGAGGTGAGCCGACTTCGATGGGTGTTGCTTGGCACTGCGGCTCAGCGGTGCCGGAATAGTTTGTAAATTAAAATAATTCATAACAAATCGATTTGTGAGAGTTTGAACTCCGGAGTAGGTGCGTTCGACGCGCATTGAAAAGACGCGTCCAACGGTACCTGTTATAAAAAGTTTTGACCATATATCAGGAAGTTGTGATCGCTTGAACATTGTTGCCGAAAGCGGCTTGCCCTTGGGTTGTGCGCATATCGGTGGTAAGTCTACATACGCGATTTCTTGCGTTTCCCCCACAGCGGCCTGCCCAACACCTCCTCCCTCCGTCGCCTGTGCATAATATTTGCGCGACCGTCGCATCAGCGTTCATATTGCGGCGTTGTGCGCCCGTTACTCTTTTCGTCTACCAAGCACGGCGACTGTTTGAAAGAGCGTGCCGCACGGGTGCGGGCGCGATAACCCCAAGTAAACATGCCCGGCAGTGTTCGAACTCGCCCCTCGCAGTTGTCGGTGCATTCCATTTTGCGCGCAAAAGCATTGCCTGGGATTTCAGGACATTTGTCAATAAAATCGACGCATGATTACATTTTCTACTTGCGCAGGTGCGAAATCTTGTCCGGACTTTTGTGGAGGAGTGTAGTTGCCGCAATTTGAAGTCGCCTAAACCATGCTAGTCGAAAATTAGGAATTGAGCACACGTCGTTTGAGCTGAATTTTGGCTTATCTCTTGAGGAACCCCCGGACTTATTGTTGCATATGCGACCGTCGATTCTAGTTTCAATGGTTGATGAGGAGCGTTTACAACATTTACGTGAGGTGCACGAATTGGTACCGTTGCACGAATTGGTAACGTTGCGTATGTGTCACGCGTAAACAAGGATGAAATGCAAACTCTTTCGCAATCTTCGATTGCTCACCGACTCGAGCTAGGTGACAAGGTTTATGTTTATTATTACGAAGGGCCTCTTTCTACGTGGTCAATTAAATCGAAAGGTTAAGGACCGACATTTGGGCCCGTTTACGGTGTTAGAAAAGATTGGAGCTATCTAAGCCGTTGGTAACGTTGGTAACATTTACAGTTGAAGTTATCATCTAATGCGCGTATACATCAGGTATTAGATGTATTTCATGTCAATAATCTTTGCCTTTGTCCTATTGCTACGTTACGACCGGTCGACCGTACGTGCATGTCACAACTGATGGAGATGACGAGGAGTAAGACGTTGCTCACATCTCTTTTGTCAAGATCAACATTGTTTCACAACGTCATGGGAAAGACATGATGTTCTACACCCATTTCAAGGACGAGCAGATTCCACCCGATTGGCATCGATAAAATGAAGCTTAGCGTATAATGGCGTTACAACACTTTCGGCACTCAAGTGAATGGCTTCAATTCGCCAACAAACAAGGGTTCTTGGACTTCATATGGACATCGCACCATACGAGCATTCATCCCCACTCATAATCACTCCATCCAGTGGATGGAGTTGAAGACCTATTGCGATTGGCCAAAGGTTGATGATAGGGTTGGCTTGAGGGTGATTCTCCACTTTGTCTAGAGGGGGAAAGGAACGAGTGTGCCGAGTACATTCCTAATACATTACATGTGAATGTGGGACTCGTGCGTCTTCCTACTAATTCCATTTCGTATTTTCCGTAGTAAACACCCGCAGTTGTAAAACCAATGTAAGTCACTAGTACATTAGTAACGTGCTTACTGGTGAGACTTACTAACCGTCAAGACGCGCCGGATATGCACGTGTGTTCGAGGCGACAAACATCACGTGACGTGAGACAAACTTCCGAGGGTCGCGTGAATTGGGCTTATAAATTATTAGGAATGTAGAATTAGTAAATATATGTCGATAAACCCCGCACAAATCGCCCCATGAGGTGAGCCGAATTCGATTGGTGTAGCTTGGCACCACGGCTAAGCTATGCTTTGCATGCTCGACTTTGCCGGTGGAAATCGAATAATTCATCGAAAATTGAATCTTGGATTTCTGAACCCGTGAGTAGGTGCGTTCGACGCCCATTGAAAAGGTGAGTGCAATGATATCTTTGACTAAGTTGTGACCGTTTGAACGTTGTAGCTGGATAGCTTGTCCTTATTACTTGGCTTGTGCGTATATCGGTGGTAATAAGTCTACCTACGCGATTTCGTGCGTTTCCTCCCACAACGGTATGCCCAACACCTCCCCCCTCCGTCGCCTTGCATCATATTTGCGCGACCGTCCCACAATCATTCATATTGCGGCGCTTTCAGCCCATTACTCTTTTCGCCTAACCGGCAGTGCGCGCGACTACTTGAAAGAGCGCGCGTGTCGCACGGGTGTGGGCGCGTTAACTCCAAGGACATAAGCCCGGTATGTAGTGCTCGAGTCTCCCCCCCCCCCCCCCGAAATGGTACCAATTTGGATGTTTCACCAGATAATAAGGGGGGCCCTGCAAGCATTGACGAGCACATGCACATCGCCCTGATGAATAACCTCCTCTGACTTTCAAGCGCTCTTGTGAAAGGCACGGGGTATTGCAAGGATTACGTTGAACCCGAATGCATTGTCACCGAAGAGACAGAAATATTCCGATTCCTTCGTAGCCTACGCGAAGCAATCGTGGCCCCCATGATGATGGAGAATACGAAAGTATACGCCAAGTTTTACAAACTGTTTAGTCTTCCTGTAACCAATATTATCTTAGAGGGGCTTTTTAATAGTGCGACCAACTCATGTGACGCTACTACCGATGTCCGTTGACAACTGCACACGGTCTCAGCCACCCACCATACACGCCACCCCACAACTCCCACAAAATCCATGTACCATACCTACAGCTACTCTCCCCCTGTTCACCATCTTCTTTTACCCATTCCTCTGCGTGCCAACGTTGCGAAGACAGGGAAATAAACCAGATCGCTTCCCTGAAAGGGGGGGAGGTGGGGGGATGCTGTGCTTTCAGATTCATTCCGGTGCGCCGACCCAGAATAATTGTTGAAATGCAGCAAAGTGGACTCCCGATGCGGTTGAACTTAATTGCCAGCAAAGACAGAGCGAAATATTAATGATAACAAAGGTGACGTTGCAGTTCAAAAGTCTCCAAAACCGCACATCTAGGTACGATATCCCCCTACCTCTTTTGTCTACAATTCAAAAACCAAGACGTAGAACTAACCGGCTATCATCAATCAACGCATACTTGAAACCACCGCATTATCATAGGCCACCGGCCCGGAGGCACCCAAACCTCCTTCAACATTTTCCAGGTCAAGAAGGGATAATGACTATGCGCCTCCTGCTTGCCTTTCTTATCGGGTCCTAGCCTCGACACACATGAAGGGCGGGCGCTTCATTCCCGCGCTCTGTCCATGGAACAACCAAGCGGGAGGATAGGGTTAATACTGATGGCCATATTCGGAAGACAAGCGCGTGCTTCGGAACAGCCTCTCTACCGAGCCCCGATATCGCACGATCGAACGTAACAGAGGAAATGTGGTCAGACACCGGGCCGGCATTCATAGACTGTGGAATCGCCCAGGCGTGAGTATTTGATCCTTCGATACCCACGTCCAGGTGTCTCGCGATGCGGGTGCAGCCCCGCGCGGCCCAAACGGATCATCATCCCCACAACCCAAAACACACACAATTATACACAAACACTGGAACACCCGCACACACAGCGACACACACACACACAGACACTCAGACACACACTCGGATGATATATATCATGCTACGCACCATCGATACGAAGCAACATAAATGACATGGCGAGCGTCTGTTCATGGCGGGTTCTGCGTGGGAGATATGTAACCCGCAGAGGACATCTTCCTAACCTTATAGCCTGCGGATGCGGCACCATCCACTGCATACACCCGCCACACCAAACATCGCACACGCCCCTCTACAGGTTCCTTCGTGATGATTTTTTTTTCTAAAGTACGTATGTACGGTGAAAGCCCCAGCCAACTCTCCCACAAAGCGGGCCACGTGTGGTCAGACGCCGGGCCGGCCTTCACAGACTGTGGAATCGCCTGATCGTGGGTATTTGATCCTTCGATACCCACGTCCAAGTGTCTCGCGATGCGGGTGCAACCCCGCGCGGCCCAAACGGCTCATCATCCCAACATGTGGCACCCTCCCCCTCAAAGATAAAAGTACAAGTGCAGATAACTACGCAGGTCAGCACACAGCCACCCCCACAAAACCCAAGAATGCACTCACGACTGTGTACCTTTGCCCATCGCAAAGAGTGGTTGATATCTCGAGAAAGCAAGCTTAATTTCTCCACAAGCAAAACCCCCGTGCTCGAGCCTTCCTGCGAACAAAGCCATGAAATGTAATCAAGAACTTGCATGCAAGCCCCACATACCAAATCAATCTATATCTTTCTTGCGTAGCTTTCTTTGGCTTTAACAATTCTCGCGGATCTTCATCTCAGGGACAAATTGACCCGCCCTCTGCCTTTGGGAAATCAAAAAGGAATCCATCATTCAAAACTAACACCCCCAAATATCCTCAACGACTTGGCTGTGTGGTCAGACGCCGGGCCGGCCTTCACAGACTGTGGAATCGCCTGATCGCGGGTATTTGATCCTTCGATACCCACGTCCAGGTGTCTCGCGATGCGGGTGCAACCCCGCGCGGCCCAAACGGCTCATCAACCCAACACGTAACTCCCCCCCCCCCCCCCAACCGAAAGAAAAATCAAAAGACAGCTACATATCAATGAATACAAAGACGAGGGGACAGGCACCCCGCACAGTCAAACAAAGCTCATGGCTCCCAGGGCGGTATACCTTTGTTCATCGCGAAGAGTAGTCGTCGTGGAAGCAAGTTCAATTTCTCCAAAAGAAATTATCGCGTGCTGGCTACGACCTGCGAAGCCATCACATATCCCAAAGAGCAGGAGCAACATGAATGAGCCCACCAACCACTTGAGAACTTGAAATCATCCCAAACAGGGTACTACCTATATCCAGATATAATCAATCAAATACAATTTATTATCATCATGGCTAGCGCCGAGCAACAATTTTTTTCAACCAAACGGCTGTCTGGTCAGACGCCGGGCCGGCTTTCACAGACTGTGGAATCGCCCGATCGTGGGTATTTGATCCTTCGATACCCACGTCCAGGTGTCTCGCAATGCGGGTGCAACCCCGCGCGGCCCATATGACTCATCAACCCAGCAGGTGAGCCCTTCCCTCCAGAAATTTTATCACACACACACACACACACACACACACACACACACACACACACACACACACATTACTAATTATGCACACAGCGCAGTGTACCTTTGCCGATCAAGCGGAGTATCCAGTTTCTCCGAAGATAAATATGCATTTACCCACCAGACACATGACACTCCAACAAGGGCCCGCAAAGAAACCGGTCGCATCCCATCAGGACGAGTGTAAAATAGCGTGCATTCGCAACAGCCTCCATCGGAGCCAACATCTACATCACCCCTACTCCATGCACTTCTCACCCTTGTTGAAAAAGACACCATCCAGGAAAGCTATCTGAAAAACAGCAATCTATCTCAATAGCGGAGTAGCTGTTGGGTGACGTTGCGGTCAGACACCGGGCCGGCCTTCACAGACTGTGGAATCGCCCGATCGTGGGTATTTGATCCTTCGATACCCACGTCCAGGTGTCTCGCGATGCGGGTGCAACCCCGCGCGGCCCAAACGGCTCATCATCCCCACAACAACACTGAAACAAACCATCCGTTGCCCCTTCGCAAAACTCGGAATCTTTTATAAACCGGTTGACCGAGCATTAAAAAAATCCCATAGTTGCAATGCTGAACTCGTGCATGCTTTCGTTTGTGTTCAGATGGGATAAGAGAGAGAGAGAGAGAGAGAGAGAGAGAGAGAGTGTGTGTGTGTGTGTTTGTATATGTGAGGGTGCATGTGCGCGCATAGGTGTACATGTGTGTGTGTGTGTGCGTGCGTGCGTGCGCGCGTGCGTGCGTGTGTGTGTGTGTGTGTGTGTGTGTGTGTGTGTGTGTGTGTGTTTGTGTGTGCGAATACTTACTTAGGAGCACTTCCGCGAAAAAGGCATGGCTGACGTTGTCGTCGTGGTTGAGTAGTCGTAGTTGCCGTGCCTATGAGAGGCAGCAAGCAGTCGACGCGGTGGGGGTGGCCGCAAAGCTTCGCCGCCAGCAACCCTACACAGGGACCAGCGGCGGTCGCTCTCGTTGCGCCACCGTTGATCCGCTGTCACTCTCACCAGAAGGCGGCGCGAAGCCCACCCGCAGCAGGCGCGCTCGGCGGCCTCCACCAGCCAAACGGATCCCCGACTCGCTCCCTGCCCGCCGAACCACTGCCTCGGCTGCCTCGACGCTGCCCATCCGAACAAACGCGGCGCCGTAAAACGCACAGCTCTGTCGGTCCACCACCCACTCCACCCCCTCCACGCCCACTCCCAGCGCCTCCTCAATCCCCGACGCCGTAACCACCAGCGGAAGGTTTCCGACAAAAAGACGCGCAGAGGGGGGGTGCCGTCTCGGGGCCTTCCTCGAGCGACCAGCTCCGGTGACCGTCGGCGCGGAGGACACGCTAGTAGATGGCGCCGTGACATCGCCTCCGAACAGCTTTCGCTTCTGTCCGACAATGTCTGGAAGCGGACAGTCTCGCAAGTGGTACCCCTCCACGCACAGCGGGCACAACGGCGGCTTCCGCTCCGCCACTCGAGCGTCAGCGCAGTCATAGCACACCAGCACCGGAACCTGTCAACGCCACATCCAAGGGGCTATCGTTACCTGAGGCAAGAACGATAAACCGCAACCTCATACCGCAGCCTCCGGCCAGGTGGCCTAAAAACTAAGATAGTAATCGGGGTGTTTCCGTCCTCTAAGTGTTTTTGATCCAAGCTGAAAGTGAACGGCCGAGGGGGGCGGCCAAAACAACAACACAGGTACGAAGTTGCTTTTACGGGTGACCGTAATAACTGTTGGTGCGGAGGTCGCGCTCGTAAACAGTCGCTGGAGAATCGCCCGTGAACAAGCGCCCATCTTCTGTCGCTGAAGACGAGGATGGGTACAGCTGGGGTGGCTCACCTTACAGAGCGGCTCGGAGCACTGAAACTTGCCGCGGTAGAGCGCCCACGGCTTGCCACATAGGCAGCAGTGGGACTCGACTTCCGCCTCCAGCGCCTCTTCGGGTTTTGCATCCGGTGCCTGCTCGAAACGCCGGTCGAAAAGGTAGTTCTTCCCTTTCCAGAAGCCGCCCTCGGGGAAGGTGTGCAGGTAGCGCTCGATGCCGCCGCGCACCATGTAGATCCCTTTGGTGCTCACGTCGCCGGACGCCTTCTCCATGTGGTCCAATAGCGCCGAGGCGCGCTCGCACCGGATGCCTCCCGTGCAGTACATCATAACCTGTTTACCCTCCAGCTTGGCCTTGGTCTCGGGGAGGTTCAGCCACTTTGGAAACTCGTGCGAGTTACGCATCTTGGGGTCAAGAAGCTCAGCGCCTCCGGGAGGAGGCGCAAAGTGGCCAATCGCGTTCTCGTAGTAGTTCCGCACATCAATTATCACCGTGTCCTGCAGTATCACGGGGTACCGGTAGGTAACGAACGTCCTTCCTTGATTCGCAGCGCCGACCTTACTTGTCTATCGAAACATCATGAATCTACTGGTATTTTCGCTTTAGCGAGACACTCGGAGCAAACTATAGCGGCTGAGGAGAACTGTCGTTTTACCTTTTCAGCCATCATCGCGTGGTATTTGTCTGCTTCAAGATGATGCGCTGCCGAGTGGCGCAGCGACGGCGCTCGCTCGCCAGCCAGACCGTACGCCACCAGCTCCGTTGCTTTGCGAATAGTTAGCGCCTTAAAGCGCTTCCCAAAGTATACACCGTCCGTGATCTTGAAGTCGGTCTCCCAGAACGCGGGGTGCCAGGAGCGAAGGCCTTCGCAAAAAGCACGAACCCCCTCCGCGCTACCTGACAGCGTGCAGTTCAGACCTTCAGGAGCGCAGCGGCCACGGCCATTCACGCCGTGCTCCCGCGCGAGGTTAAGCACATAATTCAGTGCGCCCTTGTGCTCGGTCTCGCTCCACGCCGGCTCAATGTACTGATAGAACAGGACAATGGAAACCGGAAGGTTGCCGTCTTTGTCACGTTGCAGTGACGGCAGTGGCGGCAGGGGTAAGCCCGCAACTGACTTGGCAGCCGCCAAGATAGCGCCCTCTGGTGCTGGCTCCGGTATAGGCGCTGCCCGGATTGACTTACCCATAGATAGCCGCCGTAGAGCCTGCAAAAAAGACGACGGCGACAAGCACGAGGGGTGAGTGTGTCGGGCGTACAGGCGATGGGAGGAAATTTTTTATTGTGGTAAAGTGTGTTTACAAAAGTGCGCAACAAGTAAGTTCATCAGTGAAGCATAGCTAGCACATTTCCCTATATCACCTTCTGACAGGCCCGTAGAAGGCTATGGGTTTAGAAGAGCGCATGAATCCCCCCCCCCCCCCCCCCCCCCCCCTCCCCGACACACACACGCGCGCGCGCGCGCGCACGCACGCACGCACTGTAGTACACACATTACACGGCAACACGGCAACACAATAACACAAGCTCATGCTTTGGCTTGATGTGGTAACACGCGCGATCAGTTTCTCGCGCTGCAAATGTGTACCCGCGCACGGCCTAAGGGTTGGCAACACCACGTCTCACCACAAGTCTCTCCCTCCCCTTGGAGAACCGTCAAAGCCAAAGCGCTTGAGCAGTAGTTTGCTGCTTGCAGTAAACGGCACCGCCGATTTCGGACACGGGAACGTGTGCGATATAGCTCGTCTTCAAAAATTTGATTCAGGCAGAGCGGCGCGAAGTAATAATCTGCATCAACGGCAAATCAACACTTCCCAAGTATCATTTTGGGCCTCGCAACCTGATGAAAAACCTGGCGTACCTTGCAACTGCAGATATGGAACGCGCAGCCGCCGGCCGAGGCGCGGAAGGTGAGTATGAGTATGAGTGTGAGGATAGGGAAGGCTCGTGATGGGCTGGTCTGTCTCCCGCCGCCGCCGGAAACAGCGCTATCCCGGTGCTTTGTCGCTAACCCTGCCTGGTCCACAAACCCTGTGATACCACAAACCCTTTTTCCGATACAGCCATATATTAACCGCCTGTGCAGGTACAGGAACATGTACCGGATTTATTATTGAAAAAATTCTTACAAGAAAAAGCAGTGGAGGCCACCAAGCAAAAAAAAAAAAAAAAAAAAAAAAAAAAAAACAGTACCGGTAGTACCTGATGCTTAACATCTCATCTTTCGCGGATGGTGGCTAAATTCATCTTAGAACCGGCCTTAAACTGTGTACCTGATGCTCCAATATAAGTTCCAATTGTTCCTATCATTTGAAATTTCAAAAAACAATTACAAGAAAAGGCTCTGAAGGGCAGTGCAGATGCTGTGGGATGCCTTCCTGTTCCTCGGGCTTAGGTATGTGGGGTTTCCTCCTCGCTCTTTCAGCTTGGTGGCTCTCACTGCTTTTCCTTGTGAAAATAATTTACTCAGTGGAACCACCAAGCAAAAAGGCGTAAGGAAGAAAAAACCCCACATGCTTAAGCGTGAGGAGCATGAAGGCATGCCACAACATAAGCATTGCCCTCATGCAAAGCGTCGCGAAGATAAGAACCTAAAAGTACCATGAAGAGCAACAGAAATACGTTGCATAAATTATCGCCGCACATCCCCCCATAGCCGTCGAAAAGGAACATAAGCAGATCCACGAACGAAGTGTTTCATGTGGGCATAACTGACAAAACGCAATGAACTAGAGTCTGCAACACACATGCCAATGAAGCAACGAACTGCCACCAAAATGGCCAAGCGATCAACCAACTCAACCGCTATAGGCGACAACCGGCCCCCATCCTCCACAGCGAAGGGATAGTTGTCATTTTCAGTTCATATTGAACTTTGCCGCATAGAGCAAGAGTGGCAAGAGTGTAATAGAATAAACTAAGTATTTTTTTATAAGAAAAAGAAATGGAAGCCACCAAGCAAAAAAGAGAAAGGAGGAGAAAACCCTGCATGCCCAAGCCCGAGGAACTGGAAAGCATGCCACAGAATCATCACTACCCGAATGTAAAGCATCGCGAACATAAGACCCCAACGTACCACGAAGATCGGTAGAAAGCCGTTGCATGAATTCTCGCCTCACATCCCCAAAAAACCGTCGAAAGGGAACATTAGTAGATCGACGAACGAAATGCTGCATGCGGACATAACTATTAGAACGCAATGAACGAGATTCCGCTCTAACCATGCCAAGTGAGTGACGAACAACCACGAAAATTGCCAAGCGATCGACCAACTCAACCGCCATAGGCGTCATCCGGCCCCCATCCTCCATAGCGAAGGGGTAGTAGTCATGGACCGACTGGACCGAAGGCGTGCCAAGTAAGTTGGAAGTGCGAAAGCATGCATTAAGTTTTCCTTGCTGAGCTCTTAATGCAAGACTGCCCGGGAATGGGAGGCGAGCGGCTATCTGAGGGACAATTGTGTCCGCGCGAGCGCTTGTGACCATCACATCTATCAACAACAATATGACGGTGCGGGGCCCTAAAGTCTAACAACACATCATCCCCAGGTCGATCTCGAGAAGCTCCCGACCGAATATGGCGGACCTCTAGCTGCAAGTCCCGCCCCTTAGTAGCCCCCGCTCCAAGCATGAACTCTTCACGCACGTGGACAACCCGATCATGGAGTTGAATGACGTACCAAGAGCACGGGCACATGGGGATGTGGTCCATAAGCTTAGCAACTATCGAGCGCTCACCCGACATAGAGGTGCCCGATACCGTCAACGAAGATCTATACCCACGAGACTTTGGGGAAACCTCATTGCACCGTGGTCACTTCGGAAGATGAGAGGCGCGCTCCACGGTAAGGCCCGTCACCCGGTGCGTTGCCATCGTATAGCAATCGGACGGCACTTTGAAACTTGACTTGTGGAAAGCGGAAAAGAGAGCCAAAGCACCACGACCCGTACCCGAAATCGACCGCATATTATCGAGTGGGGAAGGTCTGCAAAACGCCAAGAGGTCAAGGTAGGCCCGGGCAATAAGAATGCGCGAAATGCCCAGCTGAATGTGGCCCCCAAAATCTCTCGAGCGGGTGAGAGCGTCGGGAGTCGTAATTTGTAAGTAAGTCAACTGGGTGGCGGACGCCGCCGCATTCTCAACCGGAGAGACCACCGACTCGATATCCGACATGTTTTGATTTAGTGTGTTAGTGAACACCGCGAGATCCGATTCCGGAAACCCGCCCATATTGGAGATCGTCTCATACGAATTGCACAGTTGGACCGCCCACGGTAAAGTAAAAGTAGATACATGCAATAGTTCCCGACGAATCAGACAGTACATTGGACCTAGCGGCTCGGATTCGTTATCGGTAACCATGTTGGCGAGGGTCGCAGTGAATGAAGCATAGTGAGCACCTTCACCATTGGGCTCGAGGGACGGTAATTTATTAAGCCCCCCAAACTCCGGTGGCAGGAAAGCTTCTGCTTAGCGCAAAACAATTAATCGAGCGTTTGTCCGTTCTGAGAAACACCCAAGATTCGGAAAACTGCAGTACGAATTGTTGTAAGTAATACCGTTTAAGTGTTAGTTGCAGATAGCTACTGTAAGCTACTCTAGATATGATTAGTACATGTCTAGATCGGACATACCGAAAATCTGTTTGACTCGGTGTAGAGTTGTCGCTAGGCTACAACTCTGACACTTCTGTTATCCCGACACCACGCATGGAGGTTGGTTGTCTCTGTGACTGTCATGTTTGCGTGACTGTGACTGTAACTACGTTTGCGTGAGTTATCTTCCACACTAACCGTGTCAGCATGGTTTAATAGGTTATGGGCCCCCGCCTCACGTCACTCACGCGCGACAACCTGGTTCGGCGACCTGCGATCGACAGCTCTCCCGCAGAAGGCAAGTTTCTATAGACACTTAGTACTTTCACCTTGTAGTCGGTGGTATCGCCAGTATAAACTGCGATCTAAAACCCACGTCCACCCCTCTTACGTCAGCTCCTCGAAGGCGACAGACAGCCACCCACACCGACGCACTCGTCGTGTGTGGACAGGGTGCACACATGTCCAAGCTAGAGAAGGGGGGGGGGCGCACTATCGGGTGAATACGCATCCACAGGTTGTACGACAGCCCTAGCTTACCTTTTTGTTCTAATATTATCTTAGCGACTCAGCCGCTAGCGCGGCGCTCCACCTCTCTTGGCCTTGGCCTCGACTTGTGCCCCACACTGGGTGGAGGATACAGAAAAGGTGCTTTGAGAAACCCCGGGGCGTCATGCCGAGGGGTCGGCGGCCGTCTCTCTGAAACCACGGTTAGGCACAAGTCCGGCTAGCGATTTTTACCGCTGCCTGTTTTTTATTCTGCTCTATCTTTTTCGCCCTCTGTCGAAATGGCGCCGAAAACCAGCTCTGCCGACTCTCCGCATGTTTCGCCTCATGATTCCCCTGACCTCGGCCCTCAGCAGAGCACTCTTGATCGCACCCCGGATACTCTCGCGCTCGTCCTTGAGCAAATGGCGCGCATTAACGCTCGCCTGGACGCGCAGTCGGCCGACGATGCTGCTCTTGGAGCTGCGGGTGCTACTCCCGACACCCATGTCGCTCAGCGCCGCCGCGATGCGCTGCTCGAACCCTCTCGGGACGGCCACGACGTGCACACCCTCCCCATGCTTGAGCATCCCGTGCTTGGCTACGCTCAACCGGACGCACAAACGGCCTTCGCTGCAGCTACCGCTGCAACTCCTGTTGGCGACCCCACCGTCGGAGAACGCCGTCCCGATGCGCACCGCGAGCCCTCGCGTCCCGAGCCACCGGTTGCTCACCTCCCACCACCCCCACCATACCCCCCCGCTGGATATGCCTTTCACAGCCCGAGTGGACATCATCCCGTGAACATCAGCCCGCCGGAGGCGCGCCCCCACCTCGTCCCCCCCTCCCGTGGCCTTCCGCACCCGTACGGCCCGCCGCACACCATGGCTGGCCGCTCTCCCTTTCCCGGTGGTCCACCTCCTCCCTTCCCTGGCCGGCATTCTCCCCCGGCACAGCGTGGCGGCCACACCACCCGTGGTGGTCGTCGCCCCACCATTGACCCGGTTGTCATCGGCCGAGCGGCACATGAAGCCCCCGGCTTCAACAAGGACGCACTCAACCGGTCCATGAAGATGTCGGTCCCCATCATGGGCCCGACCAAGGACTTTAAGCAGTGGAAGAGGACCTTCCTTAATTTCCCTCTCCATCAAGGCCGCATATCTCATTCCGCAGCTGGCCATCCGCGACTCCGGCGTCTGGATGTACGAACATGCGCAACACTACGCCTACATGCTGCTCCTCCATGCAGCCAGCGCGAATCAACGCGCTGACCAGGCGATGAAATGCGTTTCTCCGGCCCGCCCTGACTGCGCCGCTGCCGCGTGGGACATCTTGTGTGAACGCCTCGACTGTCGGTCTTTTGCTCGCTCCATGTCCCTCTTGGAGAACCTGATGGTCATACAGAGCCCGGGCCAGTCACTCAGTGACTATGTCCTCCATGCGCCAGACCTTTGATGACTACAACGAGACGTGCCAAATGGTTGATGGCTCCGCTGCCATCCACCCCCACAACCTCGGTCTCCTCATGTTGCGCGGTATTTCGAGCAACGGCCCCCACGGTCAAGCTAAACACAGACTTGCCTCTGGCCAGCTTATTCACCGCACTGTGTATGCACTATACACCCCCGACCTATCATCTCGCTCCGCTTAGAGTATCGGCAGACTTCTTAGTGTCAGCTGGATGCAAACGCACAGCGGTTGTGAATTCATCTTCCCCTCTAACTCTGACATTGGCCTGCTTTTGGTACCCACCCCCATCGGCCATCTCCACTCTTCCGCAGTACTCTCCTTCCAGTGGGGTCGTTACCAAGAACTCACCAACATATACTCCATTGCTTCCTCCTTCGCTAAACTACACTCCACCTCCTGTGACTCGTACACGATAATCACCAACAATGAAGTTGATAACTTCCATAACCATAAAATGTACCCCAGCTAGTGGACTAACCTCTCCAACAGAGGCTCGCCCCGCCACCATGGTCACACCTTCACTCACTACTAGTCATAACATAGCAACACTCCCACTTCGGTCTCCTTGACCTCACCCATACCTTGGCTACATGGATTGACTCCCTTCACCACCCTCCCCCACTCCGTTCTCACGCGCTCCCTCTCACTCCTCGCCTCTTGGAACGCCACACCTCCACCACCCACATTACCCCATTGCATCCTGAACCCCCCACGCTCCAACTCCTCACGGCCCTCCACACCCCCTCCACCCACCCTCCCCCCACCTCCCCCCCAACCCGCCCGATCTCCTCCACCGACCCACCCACACCCGCAAACCCCGACCTCCCCAACCATCCCTCCCACCCCCCTCCTGACCCCCACCATACCCCTCCGTACCGCCCCTCCCCCCCCGCCCCCGACCCCCTCCCCTCACCAACCCTCCCCCACCACATCGCCCAACCACTCCACCTTATCAACTTCAACACATGCGGCCTCCACACCTCCATCATAGACGTTGAACACCTCACAACCACCCACCACCCAGACGTCCTCATCCTCACGGAAACCAACCACGCGACCCACAAATCACGATGGCGTATCGCCCTCCCTCATTATCTCCTCAAAAGTGCTCGTCCGCATCACTCACATGTGCTTCAACCCAACGCATGCCTCCTCTTTGCGGTCCGTAAATCCTCATTCCATTCAGCCACTGTCGTACCACCTCCACCCCACCTCACCCCCCACATCCCAGGCCTAACTCTCATCCCATACTCAGGCACCCCCTACCTACTCCTCGGCGTCTACATGCCACAACTCAACACCCCCCAACTGACCAGATTGTACGCATAAGTCCCCGCGTGGGGCCTCCGACTCGCAGACGAATACTCGTCTCACCGCGTCATGTGGGGCGGAGACTTTCAAACGACCACCACCCAAGGTATCGGACACCCCACCCTCACCTCCCACCTCCAGCCCCTTCACCCCCCATTCCCACCTTCCCCCGCAGCGGAGGCTGCCTAGACCACCAGCTTTCCACACACCCCTCCCCCCTCGCCCCCTCCCCCACAACCGTCTCGGTCTTCCCCTCCCCCTCCCACTTCTCCGACCACTCAGCCATCCACCTCGTCATCCCAGCTCCCTCCTCCCTCATTGCTCAAGCCCCTCTGCCCAACGACACGCCATCACCACTACCGACCTCACCATGACTCCCCCCCACCCCTCTCCGTCTCCAAACACAAAACCCTCTACCGTAGCCTACCCTCCCTCCCTCTCCACTGGGCCCACCACCTTGAGTTTACTGCCATTTTTCCGATAAGGCGCCCCGAGGCCTTAGGCAGCGACATGATGGACACCGACGATGACTCCCCCTTCGACATCGGCAGCCTCCCAGACATACAACTTTCTACGTCCTCCCTAACCACATCCACGCCCAACCCCCCTCCCAATCCATCCGCAAGCGCCGCTTACCCTCACCGGAACCATCCACTATAACCACACACTCCAACACCTCCGTTCTCCCCAACCATACCGTCCCCTCCCTTACCGACCCCGGGGGCCCCCTCCCCACCATCATCGAACAAACCACAGACCGCGTGGATTCCTCCACCACCCACCCCTCCCACACCCCCACCACCTCCCAACACCCCTCATAACCCCACCTCCACCGACTCATCCATATCAACCGGCCCTTCCTCCAACCCAAACCCCACTCCACTCCCCCCCCTCCCCCCACACACCCCCGCACGACCCCATGGACACCTCCAACAACAAACCCTCCAGCACCCCGAACGACCCCGCCCTCAAAGTCGCCCCCTCCGTAGGATAAGCAAGCCCTCACGGCCCTCCACCAACAAATCAGCCGACCCCCACCACTTGTCACTCCCCTAGCACCCGTAAGCCGACCCCTACCCCCACCTTCACTCTCACCCCCCTAACCCTCCACCCACCCCCTGTGACACCCTCATACGCCCAAACCGTCTCCCGCGACCCGGGCATGTTTACATATCCCTCCGTAGGACTACTAATGGACACATGTGTACGCTAGACTCCGGGGGAGTCTTGGCCCTCCACCTATGGGTGTTCGCTATAGGTGTTCGCCGCTCAGTCGCGATGCGATGCAATGGGTTCATATACACAATATGTTCCTATCGGGTACCGACTTTTGGCGGTACTTGGATAAGGCGTACACCTCCGTTCCGGGAAGCGGCGGCTCTATCCCCCTTCATGCCATTCCGTGTGTACATGGATTAACAAGTTATGGGCCCTCCGCGTTTACGTGGGGTTTACTAGGGCACCGGCCGGAGTTTGTCCATTAAGGGGGAGTGTTTACATATCCCTCCGTAGGACTACTAATGGACACATGTGTACGCTAGACTCCGGGGGAGTCTTGGCCCTCCACCTATGGGTGTTCGCTATAGGTGTTCGCCGCTCAGTCGCGATGCGATGCGATGGGTTCATATACGCAATATGTTCCTATCGGGTAGCGACTTTTGGCGGTACTTGGATAAGGCGTACACCTCCGTTCCGGGAAGCGGCGGCTTTGTCCCCTTTCATGCCATTCCGTGTGTACATGGATTAACCGGCCGGAGTTTGTCCATTAAGGGGGAGTGTTTACATATCCCTCCGTAGGACTACTAATGGACACATTTGTACGCTAGACTCCGGGGGAGTCTTGGCCCTCCACCTATGGGTGTTCGCTATAGGTGTTCGCCGCTCAGTCGCGATGCGATGCAATGGGTTCATATACACAATATGTTCCTATCGGGTACCGACTTTTGGCGGTACTTGGATAAGGCGTACACCTCCGTTCCGGGAAGCGGCGGCTCTATCCCCCTTCATGCCATTCCGTGTGTACATGGATTAACAAGTTATGGGCCCTCCGCGTTTACGTGGGGTTTACTAGGGCACCGGCCGGAGTTTGTCCATTAAGGGGGAGTGTTTACATATCCCTCCGTAGGACTACTAATGAACACATGTGTACGCTAGACTCCGGGGGAGTCTTGGCCCTCCACCTATGGGTGTTCGCTATAGGTGTTCGCCGCTCAGTCGCGATGCGATGCGATGGGTTCATATACGCAATATGTTCCTATCGGGTAGCGACTTTTGGCGGTACTTGGATAAGGCGTACACCTCCGTTCCGGGAAGCGGCGGCTCTGTCCCCTTTCATGCCATTCCGTGTGTACATGGATTAACATGCCGGGGTTTGTCCATTAAGGGGGAGTGTTTACATATCCCTCCGTAGGACTACTAATGGACACATTTGTACGCTAGACTCCGGGAGAGTCTTGGCCCTCCACCTATGGGTGTTCGCTATAGGTGTTCGCCGCTCAGTCGCGATGCGATGCAATGGGTTCATATACACAATATGTTCCTATCGGGTACCGACTTTTGGCGGTACTTGGATAAGGCGTACACCTCCGTTCCGGGAAGCGGCGGCTCTATCCCCTTTCATGCCATTCCGTGTGTACATGCATTATCAGGTTATGGGCCCTCCGCGTTTACGTGGGGTTTACTAGGGCACCGGCCGGAGTTTGTCCATTAAGGGGGAGTGTTTAAATATCCCTCCGTAGGACTACTAATGGACACATGTGTACGCTAGACTCCGGGGGAGTCTTGGCCCTCCACCTATAGGTGTTCGCTATAGGTGTTCGCCGCTCAGTCGCGATGCGATGCAATGGGTTCATATACACAATATGTTCCTATCGGGTACCGACTTTTGGCGGTACTTGGATAAGGCGTACACCTCCGTTCCGGGAAGCGGCGGCTCTATCCCCCTTCATGCCATTCCGTGTGTACATGGATTAACAGGTTATGGGCCCTCCGCGTCTTCGTGGGGTTTAATAGGGCACCGGCCGGAGTTTGTCCATTAAGGGGGAGTGTTTACATATCCCTCCGTAGGACTACTAATGGACACATTTGTACGCTAGACTCCGGGGGAGTCTTGGCCCTCCACCTATAGGTGTTCGCTATAGGTGTTCGCCGCTCAGTCGCGATGCGATGCGATGGGTTCATATACACAATATGTTCCTATCGGGTACCGACTTTTGGCGGTACTTGGATAAGGCGTACACCTCCGTTCCGGGAAGCGGCGGCTCTATCCCCTTTCATGCCATTCCGTGTGTACATGGATTAACAGGTTATGGGCCCTCCGCGTTTACGTGGGGTTTACTAAGGCACCGGCCGGAGTTTGTCCATTAAGGGGGAGTGTTTAAATATCACTCCGTAGGACTACTAATGGACACATGTGTACGCTAGACTCCGGGGGAGTCTTGGCCCTCCACTTATAGGTGTTCGCTATAGGTGTTCGATGCGATGCGATGGGTTCATATACACAATATGTTCCTATCGGGTACCGACTTTTGGCGGTACTTGGATAAGGCGTACACCTCCGTTCCGGGAAGCGGCGGCTCTATCCCCCTTCATGCCATTCCGTGTGTACATGGATTAACAGGGCCCCCAGACCCCCTCCCCCTCCAGCCCCACTACCCGATGACGCTGAAATGGAGGAATGGACTAAGGAAATCAACCGCGCCTCTTCTCCAGCTCCCCCACCACAACGCCCCACTTCTACCTCCGGAGCCTCCCAACCCCGCTCCAAGACCGCCTCGGCCGGCAAGGCCGCCACTCTTCATTAACTCAATGGCAATGCCTCCCCTCGACCGGAGGTTCAACCCCAAACCTGCATCACCCTCACGGTGACGACGAACATTAGACAACATATTGTAACCACAAACGTAACTGCCTCCCTTCCGGCCCACTTTAACCCGTGTTCATACACAAACCATACAACACAACTACCTATTCAATCAAAACCTCGCGGACGGCCTCCCAAACCCCATCGTCCACCTCGATATCACCGCTACCCTCTCCTTTCCTTGGGGATGCTACCAAGAACTTGCGAAAATCTATTTCCTCGCCACCTCCATTGCCAAACTCCACTCCACGCACTCATCCACATTTACAATCATCACCAACATCGAAGTAAATACATCCCACCATAACAACTCATTCCCTAGCCAATGACTCAACAGCACCAACAAAGGACACAAACTCCACCCCGGCACACGCAACACCCTTCTCCTCGTCGGCATATGAACTGACAAGACTTCGTCTATACAAACGGCTCTTAAAAATGAGGCTCCTTCCCACTCACAGCTGCCGCGACCCACCCGGCCACGGACACCCACGTCAAAATTCGGGTATCCTCCACCCCCTCTCCCACACCATTAACCACGCCGAACTAGCGGGCATTGACGTCGGCCTCCAACTCGGTCACACCCACCTCCTCACCGACAACTCACGCGCACTACACCTTATCCAAGGCTTCATGCGCTGCCCCTCCGCCTACCAACACCATATCCACCGCGAAACCCTCGAATCCATCACCCACACCCTTCACACCCGCTCCACATCCGGCATCCGCACACACTTAGGCAAAATCAAAGCACATAATCACTCTCTCGGTAACGACCGAGCCGACGCGCTGAGATGGACACCCGCCCGACACAACGTACAATATGGGTTCAAAAGTATCTATTGGCACATGGACTTAGCCATGCACACTCATTCCTCAGCCACAAAGCAAGCCCACACCATGCAGGTACCACCAACCTCAAAGTATACGCACACAACCACATCATTATACACACCCACACCCCCCTCCGGCACATCACCGAACACGGCGCCATACTTACCAGCGCCACCTCCGACGGGGTGGATTTCTTATTGCACACCAAACACACCTCCCTCACCCACATTCAATTCACTCACAAACAAGAATCCATGTGGGGGTTCCACAACAACCACCTCCTCGCGCACAACCCCACCCTTTGCTGCCCCATGTGTGGGCAGTTCACCATCAACGGCCACATGGCGGGTAATTGACCCTCGATGTCGGACAAGACCGGCACAACAAAACCCTACAAGTACTCCTCACCCTACAATAGCGCCACAACGGCGGCCGATGGGAAATCATCATCGCGGACTTCGGTAACAGACCCATCAAATCCTTCGCCTCCCCCATTATTATCAATACCCCCCTCGGCTGTCACCCGCCACCATGCATATACATGCCCTACCCGACTTGTTGTTGCTGACGAAGGCATATCCCCCGACTGCCTCACCTCTTGCCCCGTTGTCCTCCTCGATGAACTTATTCCTCCCTCGCGAAGCTCCCCCGCCCACAAACCCGACTTCATCCGCCTCCTCAAACCCAAATTCATCGGCCACGAGAACAACAAGCGCCGTTACTCCTCCATTAGAAAGATTCAAATTGGGGAATGGAAATACTACACCGATACTAGCCTCTCGCACACCGCTCAGCTCATCCGTGGCAAGTACACCCCGTTGGCTAACGCTCTCCACAGTCAATGACATTGACATGCACCCCATCTTTATGTGTTGCACCGCGGCACCGGCACCCCCCACACATCCACCATCACTAGCCTGACCTCCCTCCTCACACTCCGCACCGGACCCCCCCCCCCTCCCCCCGATAAAATCGCCTTTAAAACACGCCTCGACACCACCCGCATAATACATCACAACTTCACAACTTCACATGCATACCATTCAATGGATGGACCACCTTATGCTCATCTACCGCCTTAAATCCCGCACACCTATGCACCGCTCCTCACCTCACCACAGCCGCACCTAGTAAAGCAACACTACCACTATCCCCACGCATCGCACACCTCCCCCCCCCGGGGGGGGGGGGGGGGGGGGGGGGGGGGGGGGATTAAAACTCCCCCAAATAATTCTTGGAAAGGTAGGACTAGGAGATCCACGGTCCGGCCCCGGCTTGTAAGCTCCCTTGCTGGCGGAACATGGAGGGGCAAGAAACAACAACCGGTTTCACTACCCGGTACATGTTGTAAACATTTTCATTTCATTTACTAATCTCATTTCCTATATTTGATGTATAAAAACATTATTCAAACTGATCTTACAAGAAAAGCAGCGGAGACCACCAAGCAAAAAGAAGAAAAGAGGAATAAACATAAGCCCGAGGAACAAGAAGGCATGCCAACATTAGCACTGCCTTCCAGATCTAGAAACAATAATGGGCTCCCGCCGGCGACGCAGCGGCGGCGGCCCCGGAGGGGGGTGCGCTCGCATGCCCGTCGGCATCCCCTCACCTCCCCGTGGTGGGCGCTGGAAACCCCGTAGGCGTGCCAAGCCTGGTACGGTAGGGGGCTAAGAGGGCCGACAGCTCAATCCGCAGGATCAGAAGCTGTCGGGAAAGCCTTGTACAAAGGGCTTTTGTAATAAACAATTTCTGTGCAGTACCGGCACCAAGATCTCCCGCTCGGCCCGTCCGATATGTTTTTTCGCGATCTCATACTACTGGGTACATTCCTACTTCGAGAGGGTGGGGCCTGTAATCCAGGAGCGTTTGATGGCGAGGAGGGTACGGCCGGATCATCGGTGGGACGCGGGTGTTGGAGCTAGTGGTGGACAACCGAGAAGCAGCGCCAGGAAAGGGCGCTCACTAGCCATCGACCAGCCCTATGTAAGTCGAAACTCCCCGGGGGGTGAGGCACAACATGGCACATGCCGGTGGTCGGTCGTAGGCTGAGGAGCGGCTATGTGAGGCGGTGGTGATCCTCATGATCAGCCGCCGCCGGAAAGCCATGTACGGAGGGCGTTTCCGGAAACTAAACTAATGTCCGTAGCCGGCGTCGAGCTAGTTGGGGAGCAGCACCATGGCAGGGCGCTCACTAGCGAACAGCTACGTCGACAAGTTATATCTCCCGGGGGGAGGAGTAACCTTGAGCGGTAAGGAGGCCGGTCGCGACGGAGGGAGCGACACGATCTGGCGACGACGACCCTCTGGGTCGGCGCCGCCGGAAAACCCCGTACGGAGGGATTTGACTAATTTCCGTGCACCCGCGGCCCTACGGATCCGACTACGGTGACCTGCTCCCCCCCCCCCCCCCCCTCCTTGACACCCACTACCCCGACAGACCTACTGATTCTTGAGTGTGGGCCCGGGTGGGCGCGGAGGCCCCCGCTCAATAAAGGCTGCTCGGTGGACGCGCGATCAGAGGGGGGAGGGTACGGGCGCATGTCGGGCTATCTGACAAGTACCCGGGTACTAGACAGAGAAAAAGCCAAGGAAATGAGCGGGGAAAATCCAGGCGCGGAGGCAAGAGCGCCAATTTTTTCTATGTATGTGTGTCTCGGTCGGCCCCCCACCTACCCTCGAGGTGACGGGGTACCTCGACAAGGAGGACTGTCGCGTCGGTAGACGCGGCAATGACCTTGGGGCGGGGCTTACGGGATGCGACGGCGGGATCGACGAGCCACCACGTGAGGAGGAGATTTTTGACAGCCTTTCCCCTCCTATCTTCGGCAAGACCGAAGTCACGCGGGAGCTCGATTGGGCTAGCCCGTCGTCCCTCCCAAAAGCCGGTCGGCACCCCGGTTCGTTGGGAGCGGGCCGTGCATCGTGAAGATCGAGCAACAGTTTAGTTTTGCATTTCTTGACAAGTGGATTTATTTTAGATCTATTTTTGATTACAAAATAATTACGTTGTTACTGCTTAGGCGGGGGGGCTGTGGCAATTGCTGTGATTGCTCACGGTTTTGTTAACTCCCGAGGAACGTCGACACACATTGGCGCTAGGTGTGTTGATGGGTGTACCTGGTCGAAGAGACCCGGGCCCAACTTGCTCATCAAGCCGCTGTTCGAATAAGGGAGAAAGGAGAAATACCGCTACTTCTCTGTACGGGTACTGCGGCGACCCTTGTTCGAATGACAGATATTGACCCAAAAGAGAAATCGTTATTTCTCCCGGCGGGAGAAAGGGCGCCAGATCGGGAGAAATGACCCCCTATTTCTCCCGCGCTGGAGCGCCATTTCTCCCGCCAGGAGAAATAACGATTAGTACTTAACCCTTTAATATCCCCTGTCATGTCATCGCCCTCGCCCCGTCGCGCCCCCGCCGTCGCGCGCCATACACGAAGCGGCTGCTCACCATCGCCCTCGCTCTCGCCGCCCCCGGGCCATTCCCTCTCACGCCCTCGCCACCCGAGCCCCCCTTGTGGCCTTCCCCCCTAGCGTCGACGTCCGCGGGCCAGTCTGCGCGCGTGCGCGTGCGTGTGGCGTTCGTGCTGCCATGGTGCCTACGGTGCACACAAGCGGCGCATCTCCGCTGCCGCATCTCGTGGCTCGCACTTGCAGTGGCAAAGGCAGGGCGGGATGCGGTGGGGCGGTGGTGCGTCTGGCTAAAGAGCTGGCGGTTGCGGCGGAATGACGCGCATGGACGGTGGCGCCTGCATGCAAAGCCATCGCGTATTATGTAATTTAATGCGCGCAATAGTGTATTTCTTTTGCCGGACCGGAATCTGTCATTCGAACAGACCCGTACGAATTGCGGGTACCCGTACGTTATTTCTCGGGGGGCAGTACTCGGGCTGATTTCTCCCCCCGCATTTCTCCCTTATTCGAACAGCGGCTTTAGTCATGTATTGCTAGGTGGAGTGGCCCGATAGGTGGCTGACGGTCCAGTTTGCCGGCTCGTTGTGAACAATTTCAATTCCAACAATAAAGGAGGATTTAGGTGTATTGGAACAGTTTAGCCTTGTCTACTACATGAAATGCTCATTATTAATCCAATTCGGGATTTTTTTGGCCATGCAAAAAGCAAAAGACCAGAGCTTTCCAGTGATATATTATTTGCAACACACTTATGTGTTTTGACTGCGCTAGGTCCGGCCAAAGAGTGGAGGGTAGGGTGATAAAAAAACGGGCGACTACATGAATTTGGAACAGTCTCCACTGTATCTCCAGCCCGATATCACCAGCCCGGGCTTGACATCCGCCACCATGCACGTCACCACCGGGCAGACAGTGGTGCTATCGGCCGGCAAGAGCGAAGTCTACGGACTAAAGGCAGTCAAACAAGGTTAGATACGTCTACTAGCGGTGTGGCAACAGGCCCGCGAGCCGCTACGCGGTTCGCTGTTGCGGCTGATTGTTTCCGCTCTCTCTAACGCTTTCACTATTACCGCCCTCGTAGCGGCGCACAACGCACCCGCAGCTGCCTCGACCGCTAAGTTGCAAGCCGCTTGAACGTCCCCCTTACCTGCCTCGTATCTTGCCTCTAGATTCGTTAGCGCTACGGCGGTAGGGTCGTGACTGTCTTGCTTGCTTGCGACTTCCTCCTCGTCAACCTCCTCCACTTCGGAATCTTCGTCCTCAAGTGCCACTACTGCCGCTGCTTCTCGCAGCTTTTGAAGGTCCGCTTCCTTCACCCGCAGGTTGGAACGCCTCTGGGAGATGACGAGGAGTTTCCCTCGAGCCTCCTTTATGGCTTGGGTGGCGAGCTGCCAAGCCTTTTGCGATGGCGATGCTGCCTTCTCAAAATTAATAGCTTCAGCAACGGCCTCAGCAACAGCCCTCCTCCTCGCTAAGATTGTACACGTGATATATTACATGTAAACACACACACACACACACACACACACACACACACACACACACACACACACACACACACACACACACACACACACACACACACACACACACACACACACACACACACGCGCACGCACACGGACACACACACACACACATACAAACACACACACACACACACACACACACACACACACACACACACACACACACACACACACACACACACACGCACGCACACACACACACACACACACACACACACACACACACACACACACACATAAACACACACACACACGCACGCGCGCGCACACACACACACAACACACACACACACACACACACACACACACACACACACACACACACACACACACACACACACACACACACACACACACACACACACACACACTATTAAACCATGCAAACACAGTAAGTGTGGAATATAACTTACGCAAACGTAGTTACAGTCACAGTCCCGCAAACGGAACAGTCACGGCGACAACCAGCCTACATGCGTGGTGTCGGGACAACGGAAGTGGGAGAGCTGAAGCCTAGCGACAGCTTTGTACCGAGTCAAACAGTTTATCGGTATGTCCGATCTAGACATGTACTAATCATATCTAGAGTTGCTTACAGTAGCTATCTGCAACTAATACGTATACGGTATTACTTACAACACTCCCCCTGAAGGTAGCTACGGGATGAAGCGTTGCATTGGGTCTTGTCCTCCAAGGATTGCACTTCGGTGTCTTGCCAGTGCAGTTCCTGGGAGGGGTTTGGTGAGCATGCCAGCCACCATCTGGTCAGTGGGGAGGTACCTCAACTTGATGGTTCCCCGCTCCACGTGGTCTTTGAGGAAGTGCCACTTCAGATGTGCTTAGTCTTCTCGCTGACCAAGGCATTCTGGGAGTATGCAATGGCGCTTTGGTTGTCCTCCCAGATGGTGGTGGTTTCGGTGATGAGGGAGTTGAAGATTTCCCCCATGAGTTGTCGGAGGTGGAGTCCCTCCTTGGTGGCGTCGGCCGCAGAGTAGTACTCGGCTTCACACGTGGATTGAGCCACACAAGTATGTTGTTTGGACTTGTAACTGATTGGCCCGCGTCCGAGGGTGAAGAGATAGCCGGAGCGAGACTTGCGGGTGCTGTTGTCGTTGGCCAAATCAGCGTCGGCAAAGCATGTGAGTTGGAGGCTGTGGTCCAGGCCCCCCCCCCAACGTCAGGCGCATGTCGATGGTGCCATGAAGGTAGCGGAGGACCTTTTTCAGAGCCTGCAAGTGTGCCTCGGTGGGTGAGGCTTGGGCGGAGCCGAGGATGCTCAATGCCGTGGAGACATCGGGGCGGGTGCTGACGGCTGCGTACTGGAGGCTGCCCATGAGGCTTGGGTAGACGTCCTTGGCCACCCCGGTGAGAGAGGGCGAGGTCATGTGCGCGAGGCCGGCGAGAAAGCCCGGGTCCATCGGAAGTGACGACGGCTTAGAGTTGGACATGCCGTACTTGGCGAGTATGTCGCGCAGGTACTTGGACTGGTCCAGCGAGATTGTGCGCGTGGAGCGATCGCGGGTAATGTGCATGCCGAGGAGTTGGGAGAGGTCGCCGAGGTCCTTGATCTTGAACCGTGCTCCGAGTTGGGCTTTGAACGATGCGAGCCAAGTGGCATCATTGTAGGCCGCGGGAATGTCATCGACGTACACGGTGATTATGGCGAAAACGTGGCCGGTGCGGTAGATGTATATGCACGGGTCGGAGACGTATTGTTGCCATCCATGGTCGACGAGCCATGCACGAAGTAGCATGTTGAACTTGCGGGGGGACTGTTTAAGGCCGTAGAGGCAACGCTTGAGGTGACAAACCTTGGACGTGCCATCGGTGAAGCCGAGGGGCTGGCGGATGTACACATACTCCCGGATGGGAGCGTAGAGAAACGCTGTGTCGATGTCAAGCTGGAAAAGTTCAAGGTCGCGGGCGGCTGCGATGGTTAGGAAGAGACGCAGGCTGGCCATGCGGATGACCGGGGAGAAGGTCTCCGTGTAGTCCAGTCCAGCGCGTTGGCTGCACCCCTTGGCGACGAACCGCGCTTTGAAGCGGGAGACGTCGCCGGCTGTATCCGACTTGACTTTGAAGATCCACATGTTGTTAACGACCATGCGGCATGGGGGGAGGTCCACAAGGTCCCACGTGCCGTTGCTGATGAGGGAGGAATGCTCTTGTTGCATAGTTGCTTGCCACTTGGGGGCTTGGGCGCTGTCCAATGCAGCCCGGTAGGATTTTGGTTCCACACACTCCCGGGCGGAGAGGAGGGCGACGGCACTAGGGGACGTGCCGGCAGGAGCGTGTGGGGGACCCATGATAAGGTCGGGGACGTGAGGGTGCTCAAATATGTCCTCTTGAGCTTTGCCTTGTTCAGGATCACAACACGCCGTCACGAGGGTCGGGGGGTAGTCGGACAAGTGGGCAACCATATTGCCGTATCGAATGGGGTGGGAGCGGAGCCGAGTATGGCGAGGAGCTGCCGGGGGGGGGGGGTAAGGGTGTGGGTAATGTGAGGTCAATGGGGTGGGATAGGGGTGAGGCTGCGGGTACGTCTTCCGAAGAGTCGGTGATGACCGAGTCGACGGAGGGTGGTGTGTCGAAGCCTGGGGTGTCTTCCTGAAAGACAACATGAACGGAAATGGTGATGCGACGCGTGTCCGGATTGTAGATACGATACCCGGGTGCGTAAGGGGGATAGCCCACCATGACGCCGCGAAACGCTTTTTCACTGAGTTTCCGACGTTGTTTGTCGGGGACCTTGGCGAAAACGGCGCAGCCGAAGACGCGGAACTTGGAGGCGTCGGGCACCGACGACGTAAGGAGTGTGAGGGGGACGCCCCCATTGGGTCCGACCGAGCGACTGTACGTGCGGTTGCGAAGTGCTGACAGCAGTGCTGACAGCGCACGACCACATGGAGTTGGGAGCGGCCATGTTGTGGAGCATCGCCGATGCATTGTCCCGGATAGTGCGCCAAGGACGTTCTGCTTTGCCGAGCATGTGGTGGGCGTATGGGGCAGAGAACTGTACCCCGACGCCGAGGTGTGCGCACATCCGGCGAGTGACAGGAGCTTCAAACACAGAGTCGGAGTCAAACTTGAGGACCGGTGCGAACGCGCCCGACTGGGAGTGATGGCGGGCATGCACGTGTTTGATGTCCAAGAGGATGGTTTCCAACTCCGAACATGCGTCGTCTTTAGACTTAAGGAACCGCACCCACATGTAGTTGGTGTGGTGGTCGATGACGAGCAAGCAGTAGCGGAGGCCATGTGGGGAGGGGACATTGACCGGGCCCCAGAGATCAGCGGACATATTAAGGAGGGGGCGGGATGGCTTCGCGCAAGCGGCTGTGTTGCGTGGTGCAACTGTGGCTTTGTGGAGTAAGCAAGAATCGCAAGAAAGTTTGTCTACAGTGCGGGCAAACACAAGGCTAGTCGGGACACCGTGAGTATGCTGGGCTTGAAGGCTTTGCATGTTTAGGTGGCCAAACCGACGGTGCCATAGGACGGGATCACACTGGGCAGTAAGGGCAACCTGAGGTGAGGGGTCAAGTGCCACCGTTGCGGATGGGCTTGAAGGGAGGTCCGGCTGGTGAGGAAGGAGGTAGAGACCGTTTCCGGACGGTTCTAGCACACCCATGCCTATGGGTACCAAAAGCATACCATTGTCAGAGTTGGAGGGGAAGACGAATTCACATCCGCTGTGAGTTTGCATCCAGCTAACACTAAGAAGTCTGCCGATACACTGAGCGGAGCGAGATGATAGGTCGGGGGTGTAGAGTGCATACACAGTGCGGTGAATGAGCTGGCCACTCAGAAATCCGACAGAAATCCCGCAAGTCTGACAGAAATCCGCACTCAGCCACTCCCCTTAACGTCAACGCCGACACCGCCCACGCGAGAGGGAGCGGAGGGGGGTGTGAACGTCACGAAGTCATCTCGGAACGCGGTGAGGTTAATCGAGCAGGGGGAATCAACGACCCAGAACTGTGACAGGTTACGACCCGGGGCGAGGGAAGAGGAGAATGCCACAGAGCTGAATGGGACACTCACCTCGTCGTCATCGTAGGAATCAGCGCAGTCCTCGAGGGTGGGTAAGCAGTCGGTGTCATCGGCGGGGGCGTCGTCGGCAGGGACGTCGCTCAGCAGCGCACCGTGAGCAGAGGTGGTGCCACCGGCGGCGCCGTACTTCTGGACGGTCATCTTACGCTTGGCGAGGTTCCACTTAAGGATAGCGTCATCCGTGGCAGTGCGGGCGGACATGAGATGGTTGAGGCTGCCACAAACGCCACACTTGTTGGGTCGATGGCCGCGAGGATTACGGTGTGGTTGGCCTCGACCGCTGTGCGAGCCGCGGCCCGCAGCGACGAACGCGGAAATGGGAGGGGGTGATGCGACCGGTGCGGGTGTGTCCGGGGCAGGGTCGTCGTCCATGTTGTGCGCGAGGTGGAGGATGCTGGCCATCACTTCATCAGCCGACAATAGGTAGTCCGTGTCAAATGCGTTGATAACGCATTGTTTCGCCTGACCGTGTGGGCCGCTGCTGGAAATACCGCGCAGCATGAGGAGACCGAGGTTGTGGGGGTGGATGGCAGCGGAGCCATCAACCATTTGGCACGTGTCGTTGTAGTCGTCAAAGGTCTGGCGCATGGAGTGGACATAGTCACTGAGTGGCTGGCCAGGGAGCTGTCTCACCATCAGGTTTTCCAGGAGAGACAAGGAGCGAGCAAAAGACCGACAGTCGAGGCGCTCACACAGGATGTCCCACGCGGCAGCGGCGCAGTCAAGGCGGGCTGGAGAAACGCATTTCATCGCCTTGTCAGCGCGCTGATTCGCGCTGGCTGCATGGAGGAGTAGCGTGTAGGCGTAGTGCTGTGCTGGTTCGTCGAGCCAAACGCCGGAGTCGCGGATGGCCTGCTGCGGAATGAGATATGCGGCCTTGATGGAGAGGAAATTGAGGAAGGTCCTCTTCCATTGCTTAAAGTCCGTGGTCGGGCCCATGACGGGGACCGACATCTTCATGGACCGGTTGAGGGCGTCCTTGTCGATGCCGGGGGCTTCGTGTGCCGCTCGGCCGATGACTACCGGGTCAATGGTGGGGCGACGACTGCCACGGGTGGTAGGGTCGCCACGCTGGGCTGGGGGAGAATGCCGTCCATGGAAGGGAGGAGGTGGACCACCGGGGAAGAGAGAGCGGCCGGCCATGGTATGCGGCGGGCCGTACGGGTGCGGGTGGTCACGGGAGGGGGGGACGAGGTGGGAGGGCGCCTCCGGGAGGAGAGGTCCGGGAAGGTGAAGGGCATATCCAGCGGGGGGGAAGGGGGGGTGGTGGGAGGTGATCAACCTGGAAGTCGTGACTCGAGGGGTCGCGGTGCGCATCGGTACGCCATGGCTCGTGGGGCGCATCGGGACGGCGCTGTGCGACTGTGGGGTCGCCAACCGGGGGTGCAATGGTAGCAGCAGCGAAGGCCGTTTGTGCGTCCGGTGGGGCGTATCGAGACTGGGGATGCACAAGCAGGGGGAGGGTGTGCACGTCGTGGCTGTCCCGAAAGGGTTCGAGCTGAGCATCGTGGCGGCGCTGAGCGACAGGGGGGTGCGGATTAGCAACCGCAGCAACAACAACAGCACCCTCGGCCGACTGCGAGTCGAGGCGAGCGTTAATGCGCGCCATTTGCGTAAGGAGCAACGCGAGAGTATCCGGGGGGGGGATCGAGAGTGCTCTGCTGAGAGCCTGAGTCAGGGGAATCAGGAGGCGAAACATGCGGAGAGTCGGCAGAGCGAGTTTTCGGCGCCATTTCGACAGAGGGCGAAAAAGAAAGAGCTGAATAAAAAACAGGCAGCGGTAAAAACCGCTAGCCGGATTCGTGCCTAACAATGGTTTCAGAGAGACGGCATGATGCCCGCCGACCCCTCGGCCTGTAGCCCCGGGGTGTCTCAAAGCACCTTTTCTGTATCCTTCACCCAGTGTGGGGCACAAGTCGAGGCCAAGGCCAGGACAAGTGGAGCGCTGCGCTGGCGGCTGAGTCGCTAAGATAATTGAAAAAAAAGGTAAGCTACGGTCGGCGTGCAACCTGTGGATGCGTATTCACCCGATAGTGCGCCCCCCCGTTCTCCAACTTGGACATGTGTGCACCATGTCCACACACGACGAGTGCGTCAGTGTAAGTGGCTGGCTATCGCCGTCGAGTAGCTGACTTACGAGGGGTGGTGGCGGGTTTTAAATCGCAGTTTATACTGGCGATACCGCCGACTGCAAGGTGAAAGTACTAGGTGTCTATAGAAACTTGCCTTATGCGGGAGAGCTGTCGATCGTGGCTCGCCGAACCAGGTTGTCGCGCGTGAGTGAAGTGAGGCGAGGGCCCATAACCTATTAAACCATGCAAACACAGTTAGTGTGGAATATAACTTCCGCAAACGTAGTTACAGTCACAGTCCCGCAAACGGAACAGTCACGGCGACAACCAGCCTAAAGGCGTGGTGTCGGGACAACAGAAGTGAGAGAGCTGAAGCCTAGCGACAGCTCTATACCGAGTCAAACAGTTTATCGGTATGTCCGATCTAGACATGTACTAATCATATCTAGAGTAGCTTACAAGAGCTATCTGCAACTAATACGTATACGGTATTACTTACAACACACACACACATACAAACACACACGCACACACACACACGCACACACATATACAAACACACACACACACACCCCCACACACACAGCACAGCACAAGAAAGTTGTTGATGTTTCCCTTGTGTGTTCAAGAAGGAACGGTACCAAGAGTAGTTGGGTTGGTTGTTCTTCAACCATGTTTGAGCCACATGGTGGTCCTCCTTTCCAGACACCCTCTTGATCACTTCCATAATTAGTCACTTGACATGTGTGCATAGATAACCATTTGCGCTGCAAACCAATGTATGCTTAGCCATGTAAGTAGTATATTTCCCACTTTTTGTCTCGTCTGTGCATGGTTTAGGCACATCCTCTCCTCTGCATGCTGCAAGATAGTTTTTACAATGCTCTTCTCGTCATCACGGCTTAGCACGGGGACTACACCAACACGTTTACATGTCTCAAAGTAGCCGGGCTGTGCAAAGTATCTCGCTAGTGTCACATGAGGCACCCCCCACTCCTTAGCAACCTGCCGCACAGTCTTGCACTCAGACTTGCTCTTGGATGCCGCGGCATTCAAAGCATACTGCCCCGTCATTTTATGTAGCGCCTCATCCATATCTTGAGAGCTCCACCGCTTGTAGGCACGCGGCAACGTCCCCTTTCCCGGCAGCACCTTCCTCGCCGGACTCCGTCCTTTCCCCTTTCTCTTATTCGTACTAAGGACAACCGCGACGAGCATAAATAGGGAGAACACTAGGGACACGCATAGGGGGTCGAGGCCGAGAGCATAGGTCGTTCTCGACCGAAAGGGCGCTAAACGCCGCGCCATCGCCGCGCCGATACCCCGTCCCAATGACCCGACGCACCTCACCACTCGCACAAACAAGCTTCCTTGCACTTAGAATGGCGATAGCTGTGGGTTGTAGCCAGTCGGGGGCCCTTTTTGGCGCCTAGCTGCTGCGCCATAAAGATTCTGAGCGGGTCGGAAGGCGATTTTGTACACTCATCGCCCATCTTTCCCGAGGCATAACTTTCTCGTTTAAAAGCGGATTAAGCCGGTCAAAGGCTCTCCGAACATCCTGAAATCTGTAGCTTTCTCGTCGTATATTCAGAATTTGAATTTGATATTTTTACAAAAAGTTATAGCTGTTTTTCTAAGATTTTGTTCCAAGTTCTTGGTGTTCCAAAATAATCACAATCCTCCTAAATGTGTCAGCGTATCAACTTACCGCTACAGTATTAGGTTTTGTATTCGCTGATCCGGTACTGTACTAATACATGTACCTAATATCGGACGGACGAAAATGTATGGTTATTGTCGTGATGCCCGACTTTGACAGCTGTTGCCTGAAGCAGGGATCGAACCTGCGGCCTTCAGTTTACAAGACTGACGCTATACCACTAAGCCATTCAGGCTTACATACCACACACATGATTTAAAATATATATATAACATTAAGGCAGGGGGGGAAAAAGGTTTCAACTTTAGTTGACGACTGAAAAAATAATTTTGACTTCCACAGACGCCCCTATGTACTGGATGCTACCTGAGTGAGAAGCCTCCCAATTATTATTAGGCCACGATGACTGGATTCTCGACAACCCCTTACCTTCTCGACCGGCCCGGGGGAAATGGACGAAGTAGCAGAGAGGTTGGGGGTCAAGTCTCAGTACACGGCTTTATGTAAGGCCGTCTCATCCTCAAATACGGGCCGGGGCGACCTTGTCCATTCTAGGTATGGTGCACAAGGGTGATTGAACCCCTTGGTGGCGTGTTGGTGAACGTGAGTGCTGGTTGTGTGAGGCTCAGTCGTATGTGAACTGTGAAGTGAGACGGTGTCCGTGATTTGTAACTAGGTGACTTAGCGATCATATTGAGCAGGAGTTGGTTTTGCAGATTTTCAAGAGGTCGTAGACGACAGTGTTCGTGTTCGTGGAGCTGGGATAGGACACAGGTGTGTAGTCTAGTGCGAGGTTTTCACTTGAGATTTATCACGCGGGTTGGCGCGAGGAGGCAGTAGTTTGGAAATGTTGGGACCGCACCACCAGTATTACGGGGTGCAAGTGGGACTCCTTATGAAAGTTGTTACTTCAACGGTAGGTCCAAGCTAGGTAGTGGCATCTCATTTTCGCCGGCTGGGAGTGTTCGTGAGAAGCTCTTCCGACACGACTGACGGGGTGTGCGTGAGTGACGTCTTGTTCATGAGGCTTTCGGATGTGCTGGCACAGTGAGTAGTCGTAAGCATGCTGCTGTGAGTATCGTTTGTGGTTGTGGACTGATAAATCAGCGCGCTGAGCGAAGACAACTCTATGATTGGTGGTGAAGTGTTAGGGGTGTTTGTGTGTGGGTGAGGGTGTGCTTTCAAACGTTGCTTTCACGTTCCGAGTACGTGCGTGTTTTACTATTAGGTGAGTTGGATGTATCCGTTGCCGTGGTTTACGGCCACGTCCACTCACGGAGGTATGTTGATTGTGGTGCCGCGAGTGCAACTGAGGTTTGTGGGGTGACCGTCCGCCTCCCGGCTGGCTACAGGGAGTCGGTGGGGTCAATCCATGTAGAATGGCTGTGGCTATGCCAGTATGCCTTAATTTCAATCCATCCATCTTAGCTGTTGTTCTAGGTTTGAGAGTAGAGTCTGCGATAGATGCTAGTACTTGTGTGTGATGGGCCATGATTTCTGAGTTACATATGTAGGTAGAAAGCAGGAGGCACTATCTGTAAAAAAATGTCGGGTATATCTTTTTTCATTCCTATGGTCGCTGGCTACGAGTTCAAATCGAACTCAGGTGTTGTTGCCAAGGTGGTGGCGCCTGTGACAACCTGTAGTCCTGTGATACAACTACAGCACACTGATGCTGCACGATTTACAAACGCAAAGATAAGTACATGATAACCAAAGCCAGCACATCATCGCAAACATGAACAAGACAGACGGTCATAATGCACTAGTCATCAAGCGGGGAAAGAGTTTTTAACTTGAGCCGCATCTACACAATCACCCCACATACAAGACATGAGAGCACCATGGAAGACAGTGGGCACATCTACCAACAAAGCGAACAAAGTGAACGACATTACATGGCACACAGTCATGCGAGCATACGGCTCAGAATGAAGCCTGCTACGCACGACACTCGAGCTCATGCCCAGAAAGCATTGAAGAGCAAACCAGATTGTCATGCTATCCAAGACTTCGCATGCACATGGAACGAGACGGCCACCATTTCTCACGGCGAAAGGGTAGCAACAATGGACCGAGTCGACAAATGTATGGCAGTCGTGACGATGCCGTATCATTTGTGTTGCGGAAGAAGACGGATTGGATACATACAACTAAAAATTGCAATTACATATGCGTATATAAGTACTCCTGCAAAACGCTATCCGCATAAGTTCGTGTGATTAGAAGAGGCCTAAGTACCTGAAGAGAAAGCTCGATGGTCGCTACCTACGTGTAAACTCTCATAAGCTTGGAGTCGGATAGAAAGCGACAGTTCAACTGGTCGGTCCAAAGCGAGCGACACCGCACTGCGAAGCATATTGCTCATAGTCTTCGACGCGAGAAAGCGGCCATAACGCGCATCTTTTTGGCATCCCCACTGTCAAAGGACCCTCGCCTAGCGGGCTCCGGCCAGGAGGTATGGCTTTTCTTCGTGTTGTTGTCTTGCCCTAGTAGATTACCAAACATTTTCTGTGCCTGCAAATAAAGTGCGGCAGCTTGCATAAATAAGGAATTACACCATCGTGTGTCAGACTGTCGGTTGTGTTTAAACAAGCAAGCCTCACTCGTCTATAATTCTAAGAATTACACAGCAGGGCTCGAGATGAGCATTAGCCGATACCACGCATGCCGCCAGAGTGCGGGACAAACATGAGCTTTACCTGGGAGATAAGTTCCTTTGCAGAATCAATGGGCTGGGGTACAGCTGCTGCCGCGCTAAGATGCTGCCGCTTTCCGGAGGGCAACGAAACGGAATCCACCTCGGAGTTATGCGTGCGCGTCCACCGCGCAGCTGCAACCTGTAACGACACCACGGCGCCGCCAATGTTTTCAGTTTACAAGCGCAGAACAGAGTCGAAATTCTCCAGTGTGTGCATTTGACTATCGAAGGGGTTGTGTCGGTCTCGGAACTGCGACATTGTGCAGTCGTGCACAACTAATAGTTTTGCACGAGTGTTTGGTTGTTTTCGGGATTCTGCCCATAAAAACCGCCGCCCCAAAACAGTAACGACCTTCACGAACCTGATACTTTACTCGCTCGCTGTGGGTGTCTGGTAGATGACCGGGCTCCGTGTCGCTGGAATTCTGGTGTTCCGCAAGGGTGTAAATTGGTGCTGGTCTCCGCGGGTCCATGATGATGGTCTCGGAAGCTCCGAAGCTGGTCTGTAGTATGGAGCTGTAGCGCGGTGGAACGTGTCCTGCCTGCGTAAGGCACTTTTGCACCCTGTAGCGAAAAGCCCGGAGAAAATAAGATCCACAGGTGAATGACCTTGGCTATCGGCTATCGCTACTGTGGTGTTGAAACGTTATTGTTAAAGCACAGTCTTTGCCACCATCCGCAAATACTTCAAGGAAGCAGAGCAGTGACAATACTCGCTCAATGATGCCTCCGCCCGGCTAACAGCGTGCGTGCCGTATCGATACTGGTCGTATATATACCCGTACGCGAACAACTAAGAACCGCTGGCATCGTGGAAAAGCGATGGTAGGTGGGGCGGGACCCACAACCCGAGGCAGCGCTGCCGGTGACCGTGGTAGAATCGATATTAGATTGATATTCACAAGTAAAAACCGGTGTGTTTTTGTTTTTCATGTGGAGGGTGACGGTACGGAATTGCCGTGGGCTACAGGTACCTAGGTACCGTACCGGACTACGAGTATCTTCATTCCTGCTGCTTTAGGGTTTTAGGGTTTAAAGCGTCCAAAGTTTTGCTTGATCGCCGCCAATCATCAATATTGCCCGGTAGCCTCGCCAATGTTGTTACATTGTATGTATCCACGAACATATTCCATACAATGGAAAAAATAAGTAATATCCACCCCTCGCTCACACTCCCACACATACACACACACACCTAGAGACGCGCAGACACCGTACAGAATAGCATATAACTTCATATATTCGTTGCATGTGCTGAAGGAGAGCTCCCACACGTGCTTATTTTGTTCATATATGTATCCGTAGTAATCTATCTTGTTTTTGCCACGACATTTCCTGACATTGTCTGACCGGCATCCTTTTTCAGTTGTGGATGGCTTGCGGGGCATGGGGTTGGGGGGACTTGTTATTTTTATAACTGTAATCATATACATGTAGTTCTTACTATTTCATCCGTTTCGCCAACTTAGTTGGCGAAAGACGCACAAGATTGGATTGCACGTGGTACAATGACTTGCCCATGACTACAAAGTCTCTCATTCCGTTGGACGTTTCGCAGCTTGTCAAAATGTACAAGAGCATGGCATTTCTGGCTCATATTATATTATAAGATCGCATGTATTATCTTCAACCATTGTAATTCCGAATTCTCCGATTAATAAAATCGAGTGTTCACGTCGCGGGCGGGTGTACGTAGTTCCCCAGCCCCATGGCTCCATGAGGCTGCCGCATATGATGTCTTCATCACATGTATACGCTCAGTGAAAAACAAAAAGTATTAAAATAAGAGTTGTCTTGCATAGATAAAACCTTTGTTTTCATGGCATTCTCGAGGCATTGCAATATAGGAACGAAAGGCATAGCATCGGCATTAGAGCTAGGGTGAGGGGTGGGTGTAGGGTATAGGGTTTATCATTAACGCCCTAACCCCAACCCTAAACATGTCGATGGTGTATGTATCTGCCGCCAATTATAATAGCATCATGTTTATCATCGTGGGAGTACCTGTACAGGTACTAAATAAAAGTGTTAAAACAATGTAATTGTACCTGTACTCGAGAAGTACCACATAAAATGAAGTGCTACATTTTGGCGAAATTGCTACAGAACATGTGCATAGACCTACTCCTTTTTTCCCTCTCTGTGTTCATATGTGCATAAAAGAGCCCTATAATTACAGAGTCCGCCCCCCCCGCCCCCCCTTTCTCATCAGTCTCGCGGCCGGGGAAAACGATGACCTGAAGTCAGTACACCAAGATTTACTAGCGCTATATCACAAGGAAAGGAGTGGAATCTTATTAATTGAAGAACGCAAACAGTTCTTAGGTGAGCTTTGCCACCATCCGAGAAAGTTGATAATCTACCAGCAAAGACGGCGGGGGGGAAGGAGACAAAGAAGCTAGAGCGATTGTTATACCGTTAAATTAAAAATAAACTACCGGTATCGTCACAAAAACAGTTACAGGTAGCGACAAAAATCTCAGCTATCCGATATCGTTTATTAAATACTTAACCGTTAGTCGTTTAATCCCTATATCGTTTAACGGTACCGGTACCGGTAGTGTCGATATGCTCGGAAATCTAGTTGAGCAGGCACGCTGATAATTTCCGCGGTTGAAACTTGAAACATTCATAATCAGATCCAATGAAGTCGAATTCTTAGCTTTTTCTTACAGCAATAAATGAGCGATATATTTAGATAAGCTGGATGTAAAGTATGTCGTTAATGACAATAAGGAGATAGGGACCGAATCCTCACGAGGCTGCTCTGGGTCCGAACATGCGAGACCAGGGCGAAATTTAGGAGGGACGGAGGATGTTTGCTTGCATCTACCGGCGGTGAAAAAACTGAGGAAGCTGAGGAGACAAATTGCCGATGGAGCACCATAAAAAACGAGACTGTGCCCCTTTATGTCAAAGTCCAGAACAAGCCATGTTGTCACGTTGCGCGCACACTGGCAGCAACCCACACAGGCTGGTACACACGAAAGCGCCAACATTGCCGACACATAAGCACTCTGAACAACCTGTCATGCGCTTCGGAATGCACAGCACGCGGCTTCTAAAGTTGTAAATTGCGCTACTAGCTGGGACACACACTCCACACTATAAATTGAGCTCTAACTCATAAAGTGGACAGTACACTGATTCCTTGAGGATTGGCATGTGCTCGCCTCTCGGCAGTCGACAGGCGTGTATCTTTTCCCGCGGCGTCTCAGTAAGAGCGTCCGTCGCTCCGGAAGCAACTACGGTATAAGCACGTGTATGGAGGGACAACGAAAGTAGCAACGTGCGTCAACGAAAACAGTTTAGCTATTGACAAAGGCTGTGTCGATAGGCCGTCTTGTGGATTTTTACGTTGTGAGTTGACTGCCTTCAATATTTAGCAGGGACTAATGTGTCTGACGGCGTGAACTTTTTGCACAGTCAGCCCCGTGCCGGCTGCACTACAGCGGGACGCGCTTGGCGGCGCTGGGCAGGCAGCGCAGAATGTCCCGCCCATCCCGTTTTATTGGCTCCGCGTCAGATCCCCTGTCATTTAAGGCTGCATCAATCCGGGTATTCCGTTCGATGTACCGATAAACTTCGGAAAGGACGAGGCTGATTGCAGTGAAAATACTGTACGTTAATACACAGTCATTTCATCCAAGAGTGATTCTATGTACGGGTGATACAGGTATTGGTGAGTTGAAATACCCGAATGTAGCACTGTCACTAAATACTGATGATACGATGCGTAAAGCAGTAAAGGACTAATGTATTACAACACGTGAGCGGGGATGACCACATTTCCGATTACAAGAAGCATTACATTTGCTTGGTGGCCTCCACTGCTTTTTCTTGTAAGGAATTTTCAAATTACAAGGAGCATTGAGTTGGTTGATATCGCTTGGCTATTTTGGTGGCTGTTCGTCGCTTCCCTGGCATGGGTGCTGCTGATTTTCGCTTCTTGCGCTGTGACACTTATGTCCGTATGCAACATTTCGTTCGTCGGAATACTTTTGTTCCTTTTCGGCGTTTTTTGGGAGATGTGCGACGTGAATTCATGTAACGTCTTTTTGCTGCTCTTCATAGCACTCTGGGTTACTATCTCCGCGACGCTTTTCAGGAGGGCAGTGTTGACGCTGTGGCATGCCGTCATGTTCCTCGGGATTGCGTTTTTTCCTTTTTCCTTCTTTTTGCTTGGTGGCCTCCACTTCTTTTTCTTGTAAGAATTTTTTGATTATAATAAGCATTAAGTGTGTGTCCAGGGAAGAAAACATTACTTAATTCGCATACATTTATTAACACCGGACCGGATTTATGGTGTGTAGGCAGACGGCTGACAATAATAGTTCCGTGTTGCCGACGTTTTGCCGACGACGGCTTATAGTCGTCGGATGTTCGCACTTTAACGCTCCAATCTAGAGCCGGATCTTCCCCGACATGGAATGTTGGGTCCGTCGGGGCTCTGCGAGTCGGGACACACAGTCTCAAGAGCAACCGAACACACTCTTTGTTTGTGGAGCATGGCGTTGTGCATGGACATATTCTTTTCACGTTGAATATAAGGGCATAATAGCCGTGTCTATAAGTGGCTCTAGCTGTGGTGGGCACGTGCGTCAACGCGGTTCAACGAGAAATGAACGGCCGTCCCCGTAGTTGTTACTTTTACGTGTCACATTGAGTCTCATGTCGAACCTTTTTAAGGTTTGTACAGAGCTCGCCTACTTGCAAAATAATGATATCAACGCTTCATGCGCTCGGTTTCTTATTTGGCTGAGTATGTATAGGCCGGTATAGGCCGGCTATGGTTATTGGCTTATGGTTGCTGCCGAGCTCGGTGGCTTTTCAAAATAATCGTCTTTCGTCGACAACGGCAGTTTTGAGAAGTTGTTCCAAACGCGCAACACGCCGATGGGAACCTAAGGAGGGACGGAGGCTAGCTATGATGCATGGTCGATGGTTGTAGCATTATCGGGGTGTTCGCGGAAGAGTAACGGCACTACCGTGATACTGCCCGGTGGGGGTGCCGAGGGGTTGGCAGCAGTTATGAGGGACGAGTAGCATTATATGAACAGTTAAGTGAACCTTAACAAAGGCAACATGTCTAAACCAATCCCATTGTGTGCTTCACACGTCATTGCATGCGAAGATTTATCGAGGTTATATCGTAACAGTGGGTGTGGGCATCTGCTCTTATTCACTGTGAGTTGACCGCCGCCCTTGAGGTAGCCGACAAGCGCAGCATAACATAGTTTTTTTGGTTGTTAATCGAGAACAAGAAATCAGAAAAGGGACGAATTCAACTTGTATCCGGTAAGGATAAATAGCCTATGTTAATACATTTATGTGTGTGGGGGGGGGGGGGGGGGGGGGGGGGAGGGGGGGTAGAGAGAGATTGTCACTGCGTATGTGTGTATTTCCACTGGAATAAGTGTGTATATATATATGTTTGTGAGCCTTGTGTGTGTGTGTGTGTGTGTGTGTGTGTGTGTGTGTGTGTGTGTGTGTGTGTATGTGTGTGTGTGTGTCTCTGTGTGCATGAACCTTTGCTTGGAGCGAGGGAGAAGGAGATAGAAAGAAGGGGGTGGGGGCACATAGACTGAAACACACACACACACACACACACGTACACACACACACACACACACACACACACACACACACACACACACACACACACATTCACAGAAATTCCCAATCACGCAAACACTAGAATGTCGTAGTTCGGTACATATGTGGTATGTGGCCACACATGTCAACTATGCTTTTTCGGTGCGCCGGTAAAGCGCACGCCTAATACGTAGCAGGTCGCGGGTTCGATGCCCGGTGAGGTCGATCATTGTATGTAGGCGTGTCACGGCCCGAGAAGAACCCCCACCTTCCACAAGAAGTTTAATCATCAATATTGTGTCTGAGTGTGTGCGTGTGCTTATTTGTGTCACCGTGTTCCCCCCCTTTTCTATCTTTTTCTCTTTCGCTCCATTCCTCCAAACACGTGTTTATACGCACAGAGAGATGCATTTACACTAGCACGCAAGCACGCCCTCGCGCGTACACATACACACACACATGCTCGCGCACGCGTACAAAACACTACTGATTGCATTCCACTCTCATTCATAGGTGTGTCATATGACTCTCCCTATCGTAGACACACACGCACACACTACTACCCCTACTGAATACATTTCCACTCACACGCACTCACAACCCATGAAACACATCCGAATTTGTTTGTGATTGCCAATTTTAAAAATGACGAGGCGGAACAACTCCCGTATCTTTACATACGTTTCCGATCTCGGTTGGAGGAAGTAAGGGAGATCCGTGGGGTAGAGCAATCTCTACGAGTACGGACATTACTTTTTTCCGGGAAAAACCCGTGAATAGCTTTCAAGCGGCGGCTGATCTTGAGGATCGCCGCCGCCAAACCGACTGAAATTGAAATTGTTTACAACATGTACCGAGTGAAACCGGGTGTTGTCTCTGGGCCCTCCCGACTCCGCCATCTAGGGAACTTACAAGCCGGGGCTAGACCATGAGCCTCCTATTTCTACCTCTCCAAGAAGGAGTTGGAGGAGTTCAACTCCCCCCGGTGAGTTTGCGTATCGTGACTGTGGTGGTAGTGCAACAGGGTTAGGTGCGGTTGACCAAGGGTGAGGAACGGTGTGTAGTTGTGCAATACTTTAAGTGGATGGACGAGTAGGAGATGGTGTACTCGTTGAACAGTGTGCAAGTGGAGTTGTGATTGTTAATCCACGAACACACGGAATGGCATGAAGGGGGATAGAACCGCCGCTTCCCGGAACGGAGTTGTACGCCTTATCCAAGTACCGCCAAAAGTCGGTACCCGATGTGAACATATTGTGCATATGAACCCATCGCATCGCATCGCGAACAAGCTGCGAACACCTATAGCGAACACCTATAGTTGGAGGGCCAAGACTCCCCCGGAGTCTAGCGTACACATGTGTTCATTAGCAGCCCTACGGAGAACAGTGATACGATGCGTGTGGTGTCGAGGCGTGTTTCAGAGATGAGCTTATCGGGAGGGTATGTGCAGAGTGTGAGGAGGGAGGTGAGGCAAGTGCTGATGGTGGACGTATGGGGGGTGCCGGTGCGACTCGTGACGATGGGGGGGATGTCAATTTCAGTGCTATACCAGTGCTTGCATAGAGCACTGGCCATGGAGTGTATTTGTCGCGGATAAGTTGTGCGGTGTGAGAGAGGTTAGTGTCTATGCAATGTGTGCATTGCTTCCATTCGCCGACTTGAATCTTTCTAATTCAAGATTAACGGCGATTGGTGTTCGAGTGTCCGATTAATCTGGGCTCGAGGAGGCACACGAAGTCGGGTTTGTGGGCAGAGGGTCTGTGCGATGGAGGCAACGATTCATCGGGGGCAAGATGTGACGGAGTCGGGGGATATGCCTTTGCCGGCTGCAATTAGGCGGAAAGGCATGTCCATGCAGTGAGGGGGGTGATATTCAAGGGGGGTGTTGATAACAGTGGGGCGGAGGGGGGAAAGATTTGGTGGGTTTGTTACCGAAGTTTGCACTCGTGGTTTCTCACCGGCCGCCGTTTTGTCGTTTCTGTAGGGACCGGAGCAGATATAGGGCGTTGTTGTGCCGGTCTTGTCGAAGACCCGACATGGAGGGGCAGTTACTTGCTAGGTGGAAGTTGCCGGCGAATTGTCCAAACATGGGGCAGCGGAGGGCGGGGTTGTGCGAAAGGGGGCGGGTGTTGTGGACTCCCCACATGAATTCATGTTTGTGTGTGAATTGAGTGTTGGTGAGGGAGGTGTGACTTGTGTGGAACGCGAGATCCGCCCCGTATGAGGCAGCGATGGCCACGAGGGCGCCGTGTTTGGTGGTTTTATTAAAATGGTTTATGAGTGTGTTTGATGTTGTATTTGTGTGCGTCTATTTTGAGGTTGGTGTACATGTAGGGTGTGGGTTCGCCTATGGCCTAAGGGATGAGTGTGTACGGCTAGGTCCATGCGTTTATTGAAACATTTGAGATGGTGTCTTAAGTCGTGTCGGGCGGCTGTCCATCTGCGACTTGGCCAACGCTTCGGCGTTGTCGTTACCCAGAGAGTGATTGTGTGCTTTGACTTTGCCGAGGTGAGTGCGGATGCCTGAGGTACAACGGGAGTGGAGGGTGTGGGTGATGGATTCGAGGGTTTCACGGTGGGTGTGGTGTCGGTAGGACGAGGGGCAGTGCATAGAACCATGGATATGGCGTAGTGAGCATAAGCTATCGGTGAGGAGGTGGGTGTTGGAGCACAAGCTATCGGTGATCGAGTTGGAGGCCGACGTCGATGCCCGCTAGTTCTGCGCGGTTTATGGTGTGGAAGGGGGGAGTGGAAGTCGCCATGATCTTGACGAGGGTGTCCGTGACAGACTGGGTTGCGGCAGCTCCGAGTTAGATGGAGCTTCCCTTTCTGGAGCCGTTAGTGTAGACGAAGTCCTGTCACTTCTAAGCGACAACGCCATTTGTGGGGGAGTAGGTTAGTGTCATGCGGTCGGCGGGAGGGTAACTCATGGTGTGAGTGGGGTTTGGGGGGCGGTAGTACAAGCCTATCGAGTGTGGTGTGTATGCGTCGAGGGGAATCGGGCTTGGGGGGTGAGGTTGGGGGTGGGGGAATTGGTTATAGTCATGTGGGGGAAGGTTAGTGATGGGGTGAGTGGGGTTTGGGGGGCCGTAATAGATGCCTGCCGATTGTGGTGTGTATGCGCCGAGGGGGGTCGGGGTTGGGGGGTGAGATTAGAGATGGGGAGGATTGTGTCGTATATGGATTCGAGAGTGTTGTGGAGCGCGGTCATGGTTGTGTCTGATGGTAGGAAGGACATGGCGAGGTGGTTAACGACGAGGTATATGTCTACCATCTAGCGTGTGCCGAAGGGTGTGGTGGTGGGGGTGCCGGTATATTGGTCGGGGGGAGGTAAATCTTTGCGTGATTAGGGAGGTGTATATATAGCTGGTGTGTGTACGCAGAGCTGGTGTATTCGGAATGGCGATATCCCCGAGTGTGTGTTCCCATCGGGGGAGGATGAGAATGGTGGCGCTGGGGGAGTGGGAAGAGTTGGAGTGGGCGCTTGTGGTAGCGTGCTCCATGGCGCGGCGCATGCGTTCGTGGTCTTATTCCGGGTTTGCGATGTTGGTACCATGCCAAGTGTGAGGGGCGTTACTACCGCTGGAAGTCCAAACCGAATGGCTTCTCCGGCTGCGACCGTCCTCTTGCTTGCTCCACGTTGTGCCTCATCTCCCAAGGAAACTCGACGGTCTCATGGCTAGTCGGCAGCTAGCGAGCGCCCTACCATGGCGATGCTTTCTGGATGCCGCCGCCATCTCCAACACCCGCACCCCACCGCCGATCCGACCGTGCCCTCCTCGCCTCCACACCCTGCTACGTTTGGTCCCCCGTAGCACATGATGATCGCCCGGATCGCGCTTCCCGGATTTCACCCCGCCTAGCCCCCAACCGTGATAAGCATGGAACGGTTGTAAGAGGCCGAATCGTAGATCGATTAATGATCACTAATCGATGCATCGGCGTATTTTGCAATCAATTGATTGTCGATCTTTGGGCACTCTATTTATCTGATGCATCGACTTAAGGCCAAGATCATAAAATGCAATGATATTTAAAAGCTTGACTTGTGATATGCATCGATCTTTAGTGCGCGATTAATCAGATGCATTCATATTTTAGGCCATGAATTATCATACGTACCGATCTTTAGAAGGAGGTTTTATCAGATGCACCGATCTTTAGGGCTTATTAATTTATCAGATGCTTCGGTTTTTATGCCGCGATTAATTATATTTATGCGATATTTATTTGCTATTGTACTGTTGAATGATTCTTTTATCCAAGGGTAGTTGAGTAGATTAATTATTTCTTTATCACCACTATTGTTTAAAAATATAGCTGCTACTGAATAAAAATTTGAATTTTCCAAACACACATATTTTTGTTATAATCGATAATGGCGGAACGTTGGAAGACGAGTTGTAGCAGAATGGCATTTCACATCGTCAGTACGGTTATGAAATACATCTATCCACAAAATAAAATGCATATTTGGTAACCCTTGGCTTCATGCTCGAATAATAACATGTATATATTGGCAAATGCATCGATGATTACTAGGGCCTGAATTGTTATATGCAGCGATCTTCACATTAATGAAAAAGGGCGCACGTGATGCGATTCTTGATTCAATAGATCGATTCTCGATAATTATACAGTGAAGTAATCAAGATAGTCGATCTTTAAGTTTAAATTAATCAAACTAATCGATCTTCATGCTTTTAACTTCGATTCGGACCCTGACAGGGCTATAAGGGTACTAGCGCCCACCACGAGGAGGTGAGGGTGAGTCCCGACGGGCATGCGAGCGCACCCCACTCCGGGGCCGCCGTCGCTTCGCCGCCGGCGCGCGCATGGCAATGGGACTGGGTTGCAAAGTGCACGCAAGCGCTGCATGGGAGGGCGTGGACTCGGTCGATTGGATCGTGGCAAAGCGTGCAAAGGGTAGGGGGTGGGAAGGTCGACAGACCGGCGTGGGCGACGAGGAGATAAAATTGGAATCATCGTCGATATGTTATTGGATGTCCCTTTTCGTGAGGCTTTCAAGGGCCCATACAACCATGTATTGGGGTTGGCCTATGTCGGCGTCCTTGTGTTTCAAGATAACACGGTCGACGTCGCAAGGGGGGGTATTCGGATTCCGAGGGGGGTAGGAAATTCGTATCAACGTATGTGTTGAAAGCGAGATGATAAGCGGTGTTGGGTCGAGGGCCGCTGATGCATGTGGATGGGGCCGGGATGACGTGTGCGAAGTGTGGGAGGAGGAAGGGTATCCATGATGGGTGGGCCATTGGGGATGGAAGGGCATTTTGTTGCGGGTGAATACAATGGCAGGGGGTTGTGGATAGTGTTGAGAGGTTCGGTAGGGACGTCGTTGAGAAGGCGTTTAGAAGATGGGTTCGCGAGTGGCGTCGAGGGAGGAGATGATTTTTCCTAACTTAAGGGCAATGGAGACGGAAGTAGCGCGAGAGAGGAGTTGGGGCCATGTGATGATGGCAATTGTTCACAGGGGGGGTTAGGTAGGACATGACAGAATTAAAAATATTGAAATTCAAATTGTTTACAACATGTACCGTATGCGCCGGTTTACAACAAATACCGTATGCGCCGGTTGCTATCTCTCGGCCCTCCCAACTATACCATTCAGGAAACTTACAAGTCAGGGCTAGACCGTTAACCACATATATCTAACCTCTCCAAGGGTGTTCGGGGGTTTTACTCCTCCCCCGGGGAGGGTGCGATGCGGGTTATGGCTGCGTGCATTTAAGGGCGTGCGTAGGTGCATTGTGTGGAGGCGCGGCGAGAGGTCGTGCGGGATTTGATGCGGTAGACAAGTAGGAGATGATGTAGCCAGTGGACAGTGTGCGTGTGTAGTTGTGCAAGGATGCGAGACGTGTCGAGTCGTGCTTTGGAGATGAGTTTGTCAGGAGGGTAGGTGCGGAGGATGAGGAGAGAGGTGAGACTTACGATGATGGATGAGTGCGGTGTACCCGTGCGGCTCATGACGATGGGGAGGATGTCGACCTCGGTACCTGGCCAGTGGCCACGGATGGCATTTGCGAGGGGTGTGTTCTTGGCACGAATCAATTGGGCTGTTTGGGAGAAGTTGTGATCCGTGTAGTACTTCCATTCCCCTATCTGAATCTTTTTAATTGATGAGTATCGGCGGCGACCGTTTGTGTGACCGACGAATCGAGGTTCGAGGAGGCAGATAAAGTTGGGTTTGTGCGCGGGGGGTCGTAGCGCGGGGGGGAGAATCTCGGGGGGGAGGATGGCTGGGCACGAGGTTGGGGAGTCGGGCGAGAGGCCTTCGTCAGTAGCAACAAGGCGGGTGGGCATGTGGGCGGGGTGAGGCGGATGGCAGTCAAGGGGGTGTGGGTGGGTGTGAGGGTAGAGAATGACTTGATGGGTTTATTACCGAAGTCTGCCGTGATGGTCTCCCACCGTCCGCCGTTGTGTCGTTCCAGTAGGGAGAGTAGGAGTTGTAGCGCGCTGTTGTGGCGGTCTTGTCTTAGGCTAGACATGGTTGGGCAGTTACCGGTCATGTGGCCGTTGCTAGTGAATTGGCCACACATGGGGCAGCGCAGGGTGGGGTTGTGAGTGAGGAGGCGGCTGTTGTGGACTCCCCACATGAATTCTTGCTTGTGGGTGAATTGGATGTTGGTGAGTGTCGTGTGTTTTTTGTGGAAGTTGAAGTCCGCGCCGTCTTCCGCGGCGCGGGCGAGGAGGGCACCGTGCTTGGAGGTTTGTGAGAGGTGTGTGTGTGTGTGTGTGTGAGTGTGTGTGTGTGTGTGTGTGTGTTTGATGCTGTGGGTGTGAGCGTCAGTTTTGAGGTTGGTGTATCTGAAGGGTATGGGTTCCCCTAGGGTTTGTGGAATAAGGGTGTATGGCCAGGTCCAATGGCATGTCGACACGTCTGAACCTGTGGTGTACGTTGTGACAGGTGGGTGTCCATCTGCAACTTGGTTAGCTAGTGTGTCTGCGAGGTCGATTCCTAGGGAGTGGTTGTGTGCTTTAATTTTGCCGAGGTGTGTGCGGATGCCTGCGTTGCAGCGGGTTTGGAGGGTGTGTGTGATGGAGATGCGTGTCGCGGTGGATGTTGTGTCCGTAAGCGGATGGGCAGTTCAAGTAGCCTTGTATGAGGCGGAGGGAGCACGCACTGTCTTTAACGAGGTGGGTATGGCCCAGCTAGAGGCATATGTCTATGCCAACTAATTCAGCGCGATTGATGGTGTGCGAGGGAGGGGTAGAGGTCACCAGAATTTTGATGCGGGTGTCAGAGGCGGGGTGAGTGGCGACAGCTCCTAGGGGGGAGGAGCCTCCCTTTTTGGAGCCGTCTATGTATACAAAGTCCTGCCCATTCCAAGCAAGATTTCCTCTGGTGGGGGAGTATGTTATTTTGATGCGTTCCTGGAGGGGGTAGGTAAGGGGGTGAGTGGGGTTGGGGGGGAGGTGGTAGATGCCAGCTGAGTGTGGTGAGTAGGTGTCGGTGAGGCGTGGATGTGGGATGGTGATGGTGGGGTTGGGGAGGTGTGTGTCGTAGATAGACTCAAGTGTGTTGTGAAGTGCGGTCATGGCTGTGTGTGAGGGTAGAGTGGAGAGAGCTAGGGGGTTGGCGACGAGGTAGACGTCGACCATCCAGCGTGTGGCGAATGGGGTGGGGGTGGGGTGGCCTGTGTGTTGGTCGGGGGTAGGAAGGTGTTTGCGTCATTGGGAAGGGTGTAGAGGTGGTGGGTGTATGGAGAGTTGATGTATTTGGAGTGGCGATATGGTGTGTGTTCCCAGCGGGGGAGTATGAGGATGGTTGCGCTTGGTGTGTGAGGGGCTGTGAGGTGTGCGCATGTGATTGCATGTTCCATGGCGCGGCGCATGCATTCGTGGTCGTATTCCGGGTTGGTGATGTTGGTGCCATGCCATGTGTGTGGGGCATTGCTGCCGCTTCATGAGAAGACTCTGTCCTCGGGGTATAGTGAGTGGTAGGTTTGAGAGTGGAGTGACTTGTTGAGGGGGTCTGAGTATAGTTCTGTCTGTATGTGGAATGTGTGGCGGAGAGCTGTGAGGAGGTCCTCTCTCGTAGCCCATCTATTACGGGTGGTGGTGGCATGTGTGGGTGAATGGATTTATGAGCGGGAGCCTAGACGAGTGAGGAGGTGGTAGACCTCCTCTTCGAACGTGTGCTGCGAGAGTTCGGGTCGGAAGAGTTGAAACATGTTGCGGACTCGGGGGCCGTTAAGAATGTTGACCGCGCGGCCGTCGGTGTGCATAGTATAGTGGTGTCGTGAAGTGGTGGGTGCGCGTGAATGGCGAATTTACCGGTAGGGAGCATGTCGAGGTCGGGGTGGATAGGGTCGTGGTTGAATGTGATGAGGAGGTGCGTCCATGGGGGGGGTCCGGGTTCTGGCAGGATGGGTGTCGTGGAGGGGATGAAGCCGGAGTCAAATGCGGTGAGGGCGGTAGGGCCGGAGGGGGTCTCACTGATGGTGTCGTGTAATTTTAGGCATGGTGCCCACTTAACCTCGTGGAGGCGGGTGAGGTCGTGGTGTTGGCCGCGAGCACACCAGTCGCATTGCCATGTGGCGAGTCCCTCAGCGGGGCGGCATTGAGAATGGATGGCAAAGTGCGGGCATGTGCAACAGCTAGAGGTGGGGTCTTTGTGTAGTGGGTCGTGACATATGGAGCAGTCGGCGGGGGAGGGGGTGGGGAGGCATACCGATGTGGGGGTGGAAGAGATGAGGCGGAAGCCGTCGTCGAGTTGTTGTATGACCCATTCCGTGAGGTGTTCCGGGGCCCATTCTACAATGTACTGTGTTTGACCGTATTTTGTGTCCTTGTGTTTGGAAATGATGCGCGTGACGTCGCAGGGGGGGGGGTAGTGGTGGTCCGAGGGGGTGAGGTATTCTGTGTCAATGTGTGTGGTGGGTGCCGTGGGGGGGGGGGGGGGGGTTCTGGTGTGGGAGGTGTGAATGCCGGATGAGAGGGTGGGAGGGGAGCGGGGGAGGCGTGGGGAAAGGAGGGGAATCCAAGAGGGGTGGATAGTGGTGGGGGGGGTGTGTGCTTGGGGGTGAGGCGTGTGATGGGCAGGCGGTTGTGGATAGTATCGAGGGGTTCGGTGAGGATTGCGGCGAGAAGGCGAATGGGGACTGAAAGCGGGGTGGTGGACCCCGTGAGTGTGGAGATGGATTTGCAGGATTTGAGTATGAAGGAGGAGGGGATGGCGCGGAGGAGGACTTGTGGCTATGTGGTTATGTTAGTTTTCCAGAGGGGAGTGAGACGGGGGGGGGGGGGGAGGCGTGTGTTTTGCGGGGAGAGAATTTACATTATGTTTGTTTGTAGGTGTGAGGGTCGGTGATGTGTGTGGCCTTGTCTCTGAGTGTGGCGAGGAGGGTGTTGTCTTGGCTGGTGAAGTGGGCGCGGAGTGACATATTTGTATGTGCGGCGGGGGATGAAGTTGTGATTGGCTCGGCGGTACGTGTGGGTGTCGATTATATTTGTGTGCGGATTTGTCGCGTAGGGAAGCGATGCGATTGTCTCAATTTAAATTCCAATTTCCCATGGCATCTCAGATGACGAAACACATCCATTTCCGATGCCATTACACTAGTGAATTGGTGGAGTCTCGCACGGCTGCAGTCATCTCCATTCCCACCAATGGCATGTTGGTGGACGGTAAGGCCAAGGCCCTACCGGAACCTAAGGAGTAAACACAGTCTTCTCTTCCGGAATTGCAATTGCACTATTCAAGGACATTGTTGGACTCAATAGCTTGACGGTTAATGCTCTAGCTAGTGAGGTTGTAATATTATATTAGTCCCCGCATGTATCCTACCCTAACGGGCATGCAAGCACGTACGCACTAGCGTATGCATGTACGGACTGCGACATATCATATGCAACAACTCGCTTTTCACGTGACATCACACTTAACCTCTTCGTGATTAGTCCTTTATTTCTCCTCAGGTGAGCACCGGCATGTACTATCACCGTGTACCGATGATAGATGGCGCGAAGTGCATGAAATACACGTGAACGCGACTAGTGGCAAGTCGGGTTGAGTGAAAAAGTTGCTAAGCATGTTTTGGTTGATGATTTGTTTAAGGGCAACGGTGGTGGGAACAAAAAAAGCACCGCACAATCAACGGAATAGTAAGGATCATGAGTGCACATGATCCTAATCACACTTGGCACGTTCGGGCGCGCTCCCCATGCATCCAATAACAACAATCTTATAATAAGCATCCGCTTATGTGAATACCTCGATTTCAAAGTCATATGACTCTAGCCATCCACCATACAATCCAAGAATCGCGCGATATCTTCTGATGCAACATTCCCAAGCATGCAGCATGGCTGGAATAAATATAGCAAACCAAAAACGAAAGTTATTGTGAGTTGGGGGCCGAAAGCGAAATCGGCACTTTTAGGCCCTCACACGTGCGGCGGAAACGAGGAAAATAAAACGATTAAAAAAATCTATATATTGTAATTCTCTGCCGTACGGGTAAGGTACCGTACGTGTACCGGCTTGTATGTTTGCTGGCTGCAGATATCTGCAGTAGTGTCGTTTACTTACAACCAAAGGCGCTGAAGAACCCAAACATGTCCTGAGGTCCGAGCTGGGGTGAGTTTCAGCGCGGACACACGTTCCGCAATCCGCCAGACGTCTTTCGTCGCTGGATCTATCCATGCGAACCACTTTCGTCATGCTGGGTGGTGCGCCCCAATTTGCCTTGGCACGTTGGACGCGGGTGTTTGCTCTGAGCGCGGTACGGGTACTCGCAAGACACCCGCGACAGAAGAGCGCAGCGCAGAGATAAAATGGTTGGGCGACCTCGGCAAGCGCTGGCCTCCCGTTCCCGACACGTTGGAGCTCACCCCCATGGTCTTCTTTGCGGCACCTTTGACAATCGGGGGGGCCTCAACCTTGACCAGCGGAGGCAGCTCCGGTACCACATCTCCTTCCTCCTCTCCCAGCCCAGCGCCATCACGAGAAGTGCGAGCCCGCCGTTTACGCTTAGTGATCAGCACCAGCAGGGCAACAGCGCCAAATATGGTAGCGACCGCAGATCCCATGGCGACGCCAGCGATCGCCGGCATAGATAGTGACTGTGTATTGACGCGAGCGATGGTATCCTCCTCGCCAACAACACGTTCGCCATCGCCTAATGTCGCTCTATTTCCCGCAGTATCCATGTCGTCGTTTGCTTGCTGAACACTCACGATGAGGCGCTCGTCTCCCGTAGCACCGTCAGCGGGCGTCGAAGGGGAAGCACGCGCATGGTAGTTTTTCCCGTGAAGGTCTGCGTCGTCACTCATCTCTGCTTGCGTCCCCTCCACTGTGGCTCCTCCTCCTACTACTCGGAACGGGAAACTGTCCGCGTCTTCGTCTGCACTACTGAAGGCGCTCCTCGTTTCTATTGGCAGTTCGGTCGGTGTGTCACTCAACCTCACATTAACGTCCGCAAAAACTTTATGACCGCGCTCAAACAGCCCATTCACGATTTCAGTGTTTGTACTGTATTCGGCGGCATTCGGGGCTTCCGTCGAAGGGGCCATTTCGAGGTCTACCAAACTCGAGCCATTCTCGACATCCACCATTATCGGCTTCGCCCAAGTGTCAGCTTCGACCACGCCAATGGCGGAGTCGATGACAGTTGCGCTGTCATCCATTGCAATCGGCTTCTCCGTTCCGATTGGGACATTAACGTCAGAGCCCTGCGAACCCACATTGTATGTCGGTTCCGTAGCAGGTGAGACTGCCTTCCCTACTGGTGTTTCCTTCTCGGCGGGCTGAACACCAGCGGCGCCCTCTGTCAGCGGCTCGTCGCCACTGCCGTTCTCGAGTTCGAAAGCGGCTACGTCGTCAGTCTTCAAAAGTTCTTTACCAGGTATGATACTGCCACCTTGAATTGCATCTCTTTTGTCAAAACGGAATAGCTCGCCTGTGCCCGCCGCTCGTCGCCCACACAGATCGAAATCGAGGTCGCAGGGTCGCTCCAACATCTCCTGAACAACACCACTCCTACAGTATTCGTCACCCACGGCGTCCATTCCATCGAGTGAGCCCCTTACGCAATGAGCGCTTCGCGTCATCATCCCGCACACGTCTGTCTCACAGCTACTCCACCGACTGTACAGCCAGCGGAACTCGTCGCGGCTCTCGATTTTCTCGGAGGCCGAGTCCCCAGTATCAGTCGATGCTTCAGACGCGTCCCTCACGGAAGCGTCCACCTCATGATTCGCGTATGGTCGAAGTGCGCGCGCAATGACGGTGCCGTAATCTCGAATCGCGTCGTCTTCGAGGTGTACCTTATCTGTGAAACTATCTCGTCGCAGCTCGCCGTGTTCGTCCTGTATTTGAAACGAACAGGGAGTGAAAAAATGTGTTTAGGGTCTCAACCCTAAACCCTGAAACACACAGGAACAATCATAAATCGGTATTCCTCGAGCAATGCAGAGCAACACTGAAGGGTGAATAGCGGAAGTTTCGCTTTAGCGCTATTTAGTCGATATTTTCTTTTATGTGTGTGGATTTTAGGAAGGGGAGTGACGGTTGAGCAGCGGGGGTCATTGCGACTGACCATCACAACTTCGGAGGCGTCCACCCGAGAGACGCACGCATTGTCGGGCAAACGGGTGAGCCACTTTCTTAGAATTTTGTTGACGTTGTCCACACAGCGCGTGACTCGCTCGTTTCGAGTGGGCAACAACAGCTGTACCACCACCTGCGTCGCGGGAGAGAAATGTTTGATGATGCGCACGGTGTCGGCGATGCGCTCGGCGTAGAGCTCGGCGTCGTCTGGGTCGTCCCGAACGCAGCTCACAACGCCTGCCGCGAGATACACCACCTGCGGCTCGGCGCAGCTGTTTTTGAATAGCCAGTCGGCATAGACGGGGAGAAGTTGCGTCCGGATTCCTACAGTGCACGGGCTTGACTGTATGAGTGCTTCAGATAGGTGTTAGGGTTCATATTTAAGGCAAGTAAGCCCTAATAAGTAGCTTGCATCACGGTGAGGTCGACTTTCCTTTCTAGTTTCCCGGCTATAGAAAATGGGTGGACGATGGGGAGGCAACCTTGCCGTACCTCGCACGGCCAGGTTAAGGACTTTTCCATCGAAAACATCTGCTATTTTGTCCCAGGCATCTTTGTTATCGGTGAAGTCGTCCATGATGGAGTCGCCCAGCACTATTGCACGAGTCTGCAGCAAGAAAACAAAACAACAGCGGGCCCGTCACGTGTCTGTCAGAGAACGGTGAAATACTCAAAATTTGTCTCCGATCATGAGAAGCTGGCTTACCTTACTGCATGTTTCTCGCAACACGCGTAGCATATCGGTGCCGTGACGGCGAATAAAATTGGCAATGGCAACTCGGGAGTCGGAGTTTGAGGCTATTGCGTCCTTCGTCTCTTGAACCGTGACCCCCGAACCGAAGGGATGCCCCCCACTGATGGCGGCACACTGTGCAGTTGGACCCCGGTGGCTATTATCCTGAGCTTCCCATTCCATCTTCCAAGTTTTCAGTAGGTCGTCGTCGTCAGAGCTCGCCAGTGCACGCCGGGACGCGAATGCTGCTGGGCATTTCAGAACGAGAATAAGAGCGAGGAGTGTTACGAGCCATATTTGGCGCCGTCCGGCATGCTCCCGTTCTGGCAAGGTGACCATCGAAATGTAGGGGGGATTTTGCTGGCGATACACTGTCTTCTTCTCTGCGTGGCTCGATTGTCAAATCACAATATGTAGTTCGCCGGCTGTTATCGTGTCTTCCACGTAGGTGGTGCGCTGTACTAGCTCTCGTGCAGCGTAGTCAGGGGCGTCATAGATCGTTAAGTGTTGTGGCCGCGCTTTCGGTGGGGCGAGGTGAATCCCGGGCCACCCCGACAACGATGAGACGGCAATCCACTCCCGTCTGCCGTGGTACAGGCGTGACTGCTTGGGGGGGGGGGGGGGGGGGGGGGGGGGACTTTATGTTAAGCAGGAAGTCATTCGGGAAGAAGTAGCAGGAAGTGCGATGCGCAGCGAGACCTCGGGCTGACCGCTCTACGTGGGCATGCTCCCGCCACGAAGTACTACATGGACGTTATTGACCGTTATTTTCGTTGCCGTGCATCTTTACGTATGGTACGTTTTATAAGTGTTTTACCCACATATATTGTCTACAAATCCCGCATTCTACTATATGCGTTGTTTGCTGCGGGACGCATGTGACTGTATTGCCTCCCTAGATGATATTATCTCTTGGAATTAATTCGCGTGATAGCGTCTCATCTTCCGCGGATGGTGGCAAAGTTCATCTAAGAACCGGCCTTAATCTGGGTACTGGTAAGAGAAAAACAGGGAAGGAAACCCTAACTACCCGGCACTTACCTCTAGCCCTAACCCCTCACGCTACCCCCAAGTCACTAGATCAGCACATCCGATAGATGATATATTATCTGTGCGACGAGAATTCATGCAACGTCTTTCTGCTGCTCTTCATGGCACTCTGGGTTCTTATCTCCGCGACGCTTTTCAGGAGGGCAGTGCTGGTGCTGTGGCATGCCTTCCTGTTCCTCGCGGGCTTAGGTTTTTTCCTCCTTTTTTTTTTTTTTTTTGGCTTGGTGGCCTCCACTGCTTTTTCATATAGCGAGCAAAACCCCTATTTTGGACAACAATTATTTTGGACGCTATTATCTGTATCAGATGATACATGATTGGATGATATTATCCATATATCGGATGCGTACAGGTACCGGTAACTGTACGTAATACTTAATTAATAATAACGTCCGGTAACTGTACGGTACCGATAAATGTACGTTTACCCTAGGGCACGTTTTGCCAAAGATGTCAGCTTGCTTACAATTTGGCCAAAAGACACCCACAGACAGGGTCTGGGGGTCAATTAGCGCAGGATTATAGGGATGGGTGGGTGGGTTCGCGCGAAGCCTAGATTGGCTGAGCGCGAAAGCAGAGAGTGCCTAGGCTCGTGGCTAGCTACGGCTTATAAGGCACGGGCTAGCTAGAGCTGACCGTTGGGGAAGTCGTTGGTCGTTGGCTGCGTCTAACTGTTCGGGCAAGGTGGTTGCTCTGCAGGCGAGACGCGCCGATATTAACGGTAACAGTAACCGCTAGAGTTACTGTCCCGTACACATGATATTGGATATGCAAACCTCTAGATTCAAATCAATCTGACCATTTACCCTAGGGCACGTTTTGCCAGTAACCTAAAGCCAAAGGCTTGCACAGCCAGAATTAGTGTTGCGGGGGGGACGGAGTGAGCCAGCCGAAGAACCGCCAAGCAGCAGGTGTTGGGGTCATGGTTGGGTCAATATATTTGCCTTCGGTCACAGAGCTGTTCTTGGCCCAGCCACCCATAAATTTGATTACGGGGAGGGGCGCGCCGATGCAGCTGGCAGCGGACGCCGCACCTTTCCGTAGGCTGTGCGACGTCCACTTGAAACCGGCGGGTGCGGATGAGTCGACGGTCCGGAGGGCGAGGGTGAGCCATGCGGAGATGGTGGACGCGGCGCCCCACTCGGTGGAAGATTCGGAAGGTGAGCAGCTCCAAAAGGCGAGTGGGGGTGGCGTGTTGTAGAATTTTTTGCAGAAGGTCGCGCGCTGCTCCGTGTAGTAGACGAGCAGGTCTGCCAGGACGGGGTTAGCTGCTACAGGGATAGCGATGACAGGTTTATCGGCCGCGTCGCGGCGCTGGTCCCCTTTAGATTTGCGCACGAACAGGCAGATTTGTTGAGAGGGCCTGTCGACCACTAGGTCGCCGGTCTGGCAGCGGGCGCCAGTTTCGGCGCGGCAGAAAAACATGTAATTGACACATACCGCTAAACAGGCTCTGAAGCGCTGCATCTGAGGGAGGGAAGCAGGGGTCCACGCGAAAGTTCTGTGTAGGGTGTTGGCGGCGTGTAGGATGTCCAGAGCGACTTGTGCGGGTAGCGGGAGGCGGGCGGTGGTGGGCAGCAGGCGGTGCTGTAGCATTTCGAGTCCACGGCGGGCGTCCGCCAGGAGTTCGCCCACGGCGATAGGTTGGCGCCGGTGGTCGCGGAAGAACTTGTTAATTGCGGAGAAGTAAGGCTGCAGCGAGCTGGCAGCGACCGTTCCCAAGAGGGCTAGCCAGGCCGTGTAGCGGACCATCGTGGCCGGCGTGGCCTGTAGCGGGGCGATATTTTCCTCTGCACAAAAAAAAAAAAACTGTCGGATTGCGCTCTGGTAGCTCGAGTACGTAGAGGGCGCTAGCGAGTTGCTGAGTAGGGCAACCGCTGTAACCCCGAGCTTATCTGATCCTAGGAGGTCTTGAAAAGTTTCAGCCAGTTCGGAGGACCAGGGCGACTGTGCTGCTTCGCGGCGTAATCCGTAGCGCGGCGGTCCTGTACGCAGAGGGAGGACGTGTTGTACATGAGTATTTAATCGGTCCGGGCGTATCGCCCGGCCAATCGCACCGCGTCGAGTGTAGAGCCAAGAGGGGGTGCTAGCCGAAAGGCCACGATGCTCCAAGCGGGAGGTCCGACCCCTTCTCGCTTGCCTAGCCTGCCGGGGAAGAACAGGTCGCGGGACGCTGGGAAGTGTACGGTCTCGGTGGCCAAGCGGGCGAACGCGTGGTACCACGTTTTGTTTCGCCAGTAGGGGGCGATGACAGTCGCCGCGGCTTGAGCTTGTTCGAGTTTCGCGGCGAGTGCGGGTAGGGCAGACCAAGGGGGGTTGCAGTAGTTGTTCTCGCGTTTCCACGCCGCGTCGGGGAGGTGTAGGCAGTCGATGTCCTCGCACAAGGGGTCGCGCCAGCGGGCGTTGAAGCGTGGCAGTTGCGTGTTGAGCATAGAAGCGAACCGGTCGATTGTATGCGGGCCCCACCGGCGCTGAAGGTGGTTGAAGAGTTGAGGGTTTAGCTGCCAGTCTTCGGAGTCCAGTTCGCGGCTGAGCGTGTCGGCCCAGACGTTGGCGGCTGACCGGATGTAGCGTGGGCGGATGTGGATGTCGTTGGTGTCGAGTAAGAACCACAAACGCCGTAGCTCCGTCATCATGACGGGTGACCGGGACGTTAGCTTGGTTAGGACGGCGACCACGGCAGTGTTGTCCTCGTGGAGGAGGACTTGTCGTCCTCGGAGTTGCGGTAGAAAGGATTCGACCGCGTGCCTGACCGCTCGAAGTTCCTTCCACGTAATGTGTTGGAGGCGGTCGGGGGCGCTCCAAAACCCGCGGGCTTGGTAATTGGCGTCCTCGTTGAGGACGGCTCCCCACCCGTAGTCGCTCGAGTCGGCGTGCAAATAGGCGGTCTCGATGGGCTTGTAGATCGACCGGCCGTTGTGTTGGGAGGGTACCGTGCGCCACCACTCGAGGTCGCGTCGGAGTTGGTGGGTGAGGCGCACGCGTCCCCCCCAACCGGTACGGGTAGCCAAGACGTTGTGGAGCTCGCGCAAAAAGAATCGGGCGGGCGCGATGGCGAGGTAGAGGAATTGCGCTTTGCCCGCGAAGGCTGCGAGTTGGCGTGTGGGTAGCCATCGTGCGTTGGACGCTGCTCGTCCGAGCAAGGCCGAAGCGTGTTGTGCGAGGTGTAGCAGTTTTTCGGGTGGGGCGCGAAACTCGCCGCGTTGTAAATCCACCGTGAGGCCCAAGTGGTCGCCGACTTGCGTTGGCGTCCATACACCTTTCTTGGGGTTGCGTTGTAGGCCGAGGCTGTCGAGCAGGGCTTGGACGCGCTGCCGGAGTAAGAGGGCCTCGTCGTAGGAATCCGCTAAGAAGAGGAAGTCGTCCATGTAGGGGAGTAGTCGGGTGCCTCGCCATCGCGCGTTCCGGAGGAAGCGCTTGGACGGGCGGCGTGGGCCGGCCGGCGTAGATGCGGGCGTGGGAGGAGGCGGGCGGCGGAGGTGGTTCGTAAACACTTGCGTGAGCTTGCAAAAGTAGTAGGCGGAGCCCGACCACCCCATGGGGAGGCATGCGAGGCGCCATAGGGCGCCGCGGTAGTTGACCGTGAAGTAGTCTCGGTCTTCCTCCCGGATGCCAAGGGTGTAGTACCCATCGGTGAGGTCGAATGAGACGAAGTAGTCCCCCGGTCGAGATAGATGGCGGAGGTGCTTGAGGGTCTCGCAAGTCATGTTGAATGTTGAGCAATAGCGGTTGAGTTCTCGAAGGTCGATAATCAAGCGCCATTGATTGCATCCGGGTTTTGGCACCAAGAACATCCGGGAGACGTAGCGGGGGTTCGTAGAGCGCTCCCACGCGCCGCAAGCCTCGAAGCGTAGTAGTTCCGAGTTGAGAAACTCGAGTTGGTCGGGTGTGGCGTCTAGCATGGAGATGCCATGGTTGAACGGCTTGGGACGTAGGCCGTGCTTGAACTTCACACGTACGCCGTGGCGGATCCAACTTAGGACTTGGCCGCTCGCGCCGATGCGCTCCCACTCCCACCATTTTCGACGTACGCGGTGGCGCATGAAGGAAGATGTCGGGGAGCAGGAATCGGCGCGGCGGGCCACACCATAATTTCTTGCTTGGGGTTTTAGCCGAGTCGGTCGGCTTGGGGGGAGGAGCGGCTCGTGCCGCGGCTGCTGCTGCAGCAGCGGCCTTGCGTTTGTCGGCGGCGGCCTGGCGGGTTCGAGCGTCGGGGCCGGTGGGCTTGTCCGGCGTGACCTTTGCGAAAGCGGCGCCGGCGGCGGCCTTGCTGGCGGCGTGTAAGCTGACTTCAAGCGTGCGGTCGACGAAAGCTTGGCGTAGCGCGTCCAATGGGCCGGAGACCGCGGTAGGACGCGGTCGGCAAAAGCGCTCGTGTGCCAATTCGGCAAACACGCGGTCCGCATCTGTGCTCGTTTGTCCGCCCTTGGTGAGGCGGAGGAAGCCCAATCGAGTACGGACGGCCTCCTCCGTCGCTGTGTGGGTGCGATGGCCCGCTCGGATGAGGGCAATCGCTGCCGCCTGCTCTGTAGGTAGAGGTGGGCCGTGCGACAACGTGTCCAAAGCCTCGCCAATTGCCGCGTTGGCGCAACTGTTGAAGAAGGCATAGCACCCGATGTGTAGGTACTCGTCGTATGCCGCTTGGGTGCGCTTGTCGCTTAGGGCGCGGGCGGTGTCGTCCGTGAGAGTCCACAGACGTGGCTCCTCGACGTCTCGAGGGGGACGTTCGAGGCCGGCCGGGATGACTTCGCCGTAGTAGGTGAAGTCGACAAACTCGGCCGCGGAGGGGTCGGGTTCGTCGTCGAGCAGGTCGATAGGTGGCTCGGGGGCCGCCTTACCACCCTCCGTCGCTGTTGCGTCGGCGGGAATGGACTGCTGTGGATCAGTAGGAGCAGGTGTAGCTGTGGTTCGTTGGAGCTGGGCGAGTAAGGCAGCGTTAGCCGCCAAAAACTGTTCCGTTATCCGTTGTTCCGATGCCAAAACTGCCGTACGAATCTGTTCGGCTGTGCGTTGGTCGAGTGAGGTAGCGTGAGGGTCGGCCGCTGCGGCGGATGTAGACTGCTCAGGCTGCATATTGGGGAATTGCGTAGCTGAACGAGGGGAAGTGTCGCGTGACGCTCGAGTGCGCATGGGACGAAAAGTAAGATTGACACCCTACTCGACTACGAGAGTCGAGACTGCATTCGCGCGAAGCCTAGATTGGCTGAGCGCGAAAGCAGAGAGTGCCTAGGCTCGTGGCTAGCTACGGCTTATAAGGCACGGGCTAGCTAGAGCTGACCGTTGGGGAAGTCGTTGGTCGTTGGCTGCGTCTAACTGTTCGGGCAAGGTGGTTGCTCTGCAGGCGAGACGCGCCGATATTAACGGTAACAATAACCGCTAGAGTTACTGTCCCGTACACATGATATTGGATATGCAAACCTCTAGATTCAAATCAATCTGACCATAAATCTCAATTAATAACTGCCTTAACAAACCGACGTCCAAAAGCCATCTTTCGCGAATGGTGGCGAGTAGGTTCATATGTGAAGGGTTTAGGCCGCCGTATTCGGTCGGGAGCTTCTCGAGATCGTCATGAGATGTGGTTTGGTTAGACTTCATGGCGGCGCACCGTCATCTTGTAGATAAGACGGTTACAAGTGCTCGCACGAACACCAATGTTCCTCGTATAGGTGCTCGTCTCCCTGTCCCAGGCAGTCTTGCATTGGGAGCTCAACATGGCAAACCTGATGCGGACCTCCGCATTTATGCTTTGCCTGGCACGCCTTCGGTTCAATCGGTCCATAACTATTATCCCTTCGCTCCAAAGGATGGGGGCCGGTCGGCGCCTATGGCGGCTGAGCTGGTTGATCGCCTGGCTATTTTGGTGGCAATTCGTCGCTTCCCTGGCATGGGCGTTGTTGATTCTCGTTCTTTACGCTTTGATAGTTATGTCCGTATGCAACATTTCGTTCGTCGACCTACTTATGTTCCTTTTCGGCGTTTTTTGGGGGATGTGCGGCGAGAGTTCATGCAACGTCTTTCTTTTGCTCTTCGAGGTGCGTTGGGTTTCTCTCTTCGTGATGCTTTGCATGAGGGCAGTGTTGATGCTATGGCATGCTTTCCTGTTTCTCGGGCTTAGGTTTTTTCCTTTTTTCTTCATCTTATTGCTTGGTGGCCTCTGCTGCTTTTTCTTGTAAAAAATTTTCGGTTTAGGCTGCGTTTCATATAAATCTGTTGCAGATTTTCGTACTGTGTACCGTGTACGAATTTTTATATCGCGACATCCACGGATATCCGCACATCGAAACCCCGGTGTTTCATCATATGAATATGTACCTGGAGATCGAATAAAAGATATGCGAATTTGATTGTGCGGACGCCTCGGGCGCCCGCAAATATCGAAAAATGTGCACCCGCTTCAAAGCGGCTGCCCATATCGGACAAACGATCCGCACAATTTAAGAAGTACTTTAAGACTGTATTAGCTATCGGTACGCGCTCCGATTAGCAATTCCTTGCCCGCAGCGCAACAGCGGGGCGTCACACAAAAGCGCAACAGCGGGGAAATTCGCTCGATGACACCCTTCAAACTTCAAATAACGAGTGCGAGCACTAGCCATAATATCTTCACGCGCGCCATCAAAAGCCAAGTGCATGTGAGGGACTGGGTATGTCGACGTTTGCGGGTACCGGTGAAGGATCGAGAGTCCGAGCATTACCACGCGGAAGGCGAGAGCGGTGGTGGAAGGTCTCACTAAGCGCGACATACACCCCAACAAGTGCACGGAGAGAGGTGCACAAACGGAAGGCACTGACGGTGTGTGCGATGAGGTTGAGGAAGACGGCGGTGAGGAGGTTGGTCAAAGCCGGCTCAATTGGCACGCCGACGAGGATATCGCGTGGTTTTGCAACGTATCCGGTACCGCGGCGGCTGGCGCAAAGAAGCTTAGAGTGCGCGGGCATGGCATGTGTAATCTGTATTTTTAGCGGTTGCAAAAGCTATGTGTATCTACGGCTCCGGAAATAAATGAAACGCGCCATTCGAGTACCTCGTTTCCGGCTAAAGAAGGACCTAAATATGTATAGTCATTATACATGCAGTATTTGTACGATTATCTGCGGGAACGGCTATGGATTCATATGAAATGTGGTCTTAGGCCTGTGGGTTTTTTGCTCCTTACTCATTTTTGCTTGGTGATTTCCACTCTCTTTTCATGTAAACATTTTTTTGTTTCAGTGAAGAAGAATGTCTCTTATTAATGTAGAAAGATAAGAACAAGCACGAAGATATAAACCGCCTAACTACATGCACGTACATGTCGTCCCACTCACTACCCTAGGACACGAGACCAACAAAACCCGATTGCCCGACGTCCAAGGACACCCAAAGGTAGGCTCAGAGTGTAGTGACCGAGGTGGTCATAACACGGGCATTAGTGAAAGAAAAGGAAGGAATCTAGGAGGCAAATAATGTCCCCACTATCGTCCACACTCTCTTGGGTATACATATACCCCAGAGATATTATATTTGTCGGAATCGGGAACGGATAGTTACACGTAGGTCGTGCCGGCCCCACAAGGGGGCCGGCCGTTGTGACTAGAGAAGTGGGAAGAGAGAGATGGCGGCCGGCGAAGGCACCGGCAGGGCCGGCCGACCGCCACTGTTAGGGAATAGAGTACCGCTAATAGCATAATACTAAGTACTAGAATGACAAATAGCTACCTAGTACATGAGCACTAGTGCCTCGGGGATATGTGTATGATAAGTACTACATTTGTATGACTAATCATACACCAAAGTCTCGTAAAAAACTGGTCACCCCCACGCGAGGAAAAGTTAGTACTTTGTCAAACTTCAGGGGCGTGTACCCCAAAGTGTCCTTAGCTTAACTCTGTCGGCTCATGACCCAGGAAGGGGCGGAACCTGTTCGAACGGCTGATTTGGTCTGATCGCTTGTCGGCATACATCATCACAACCACGAAAACGACCGTGACGCGAAAGGCATCTTTCTCTACCCGCATATACTCCCTTTTACATCTAAAAGGTGGTGCGTGACGACAAGAACGGTACCAAAGCTATGGGACGGTCGGCGCGTCCGTCGGCTACTGTGTTGGGTGGTCGATTGCGTCGACATGCCGCTAGAACACGATCCCGCACGCAACTTTAACGCTAAACTAGACAAAACTGGCTATGCAACTCCCAGACCCACACAGATCATCAACAGAAAATGCGTTGCAGTGCGAATGCCCTTTCAACCCCCCCGACTAGCTATGCAAATTCCATGTGCACTTACGGACGATGCGTTACTCGTACCATTTATTACAGAGGGTCGGTAGTGAGTGATACCGGTCCGCGGACTATCGAACTCACACTACCGAACTGCCTTATATGGTGAGGTGCTTTCGCTAGCTATAGTTCGAACTTAATGTCACGGCCTACAAACGCAGAAAGCATACCCGACCACACCAACGACGACCTCGTTATGGAGCCTCGTTATGGCGAGTCTTCCGATGACGAGGGCGACCACGGTCCAAGAAAAACACCGTACCGGATCCCCGAGACGGCTATCTCCTTGACGTAGCGATGCTCCCACCTGTGCTTAAAGTCACCGTTGCGGTATGCAACCCAAACATATTAGCGATGTGGGAGGTGTTAAGAAAAATTAGTGTGGCGATAATGCCTAATTGGAATGCGTGCTGCTCTATATATGTAATGGTGAGGGGGGGGGGGGGGGGGGGGGGGGGGGGGGGGGGAGAGCCTACATGTGACAAACGGACGAGTAGACATCTTGAAGCTGTGTATCATGCTTTCCCACGAGAACATACACGCCGACTTGCGTGCTTAACAATTCTTCATCACCTAATACTAGCCCTCGGGGATAGATTGAATGATGCTTATTGGTATTCATAGAAATGCAAATGGATAAGCCATGCATGGATAAAAACATGTAGCTCAACATGGTGTGTGCACCGAATGGCGAATGAAGTCAAAGATGCACGCATGACTATGTTGCTGAATGCTTGGTTCGGGCGTGTTTAAGGAAAAGAAGTTGAGAAAAGTCAATGTCATTTAGTTTCTATTGAATGTTGAATAGGCATTTACCTTCTTTCTGCACATAGCTACTTCACCGAAATCGTGAAGTACGCACAACCTCTTTCCCAAGGCCTTCCTCCCATCAGAAATCTACACCAGAAGCAGAGACCATGGTTTACCTTAGCAGTGCAATGGATCACTTTAAAACTAGTGTCAACAGGCGGACAAGTGACAACATGATAAGTGACAACAGTAAAATTAGTGACAACAGGCAAGTGCAAACGGCGCATAAGAGTTATGTTGTGTTACGTCCACTATAAAAGCTCAGGAGGCCTGGCGGCCTTGGCGTGCACTACGTCAACCCCTATCTCTAACTTTGAGGTGCCATGCTATGTCGATACCTATGCTATATTTCAACAGTGTTGTGTGTCTGTTTCGAAGAAAATCCGTGGAGGTAGCGTTAGTGACTACTCAAGCGATTGAGGAAGCTTAATAGATGTTCGTGCTCGACGACTATAACATATGCGTCACCTACTGTTGGATCTTATTAAGTTTCACATTCAAACAACCCAGCCCTATTCGACCCGAACTATTTAGGAGCCTTTTCAGATTGCATACCAGTCGTTGGTCTCCAACGTGTTACAAGATCACGTTGTGTCAACCCAACGTCGGGACAGGTGATGACTATCCGGACCGTTATTCGGCCGAACCGAAAGATCCCAAGAAGAACGCGTCCACACCCTAAACAACATTGAACGCTCCGAAAACGGTCACAACAAACGAATATGCTACCTCAAGTGCAACCTCGACGAGGGTATCTTGCAGAGTACTTCCTTTCTGTGCGTTGAGTGTGGGACTTTGCAATTAGCGCCCCGCGCACGGCACGACAGCGATTGGCTACGAACACCAAATGCTACTCGACCTCCTAGCTTTTGGTAACATAAGGCGGGTCCGTACGGAATAAATACGCCCAACGGCCGCACCTCTAGTATCTTGAACCCTTCCCTCCCCCAATATTCAGCGGGCGTGGTGCACCATACCTTATGATAGGGATGGTCGCTCGATATGTAGCCGAAGTCGGTGGTGCAGACGATATTGAGCTTAGACGTGACTGCCGCTACTTTAGATATTCATTGACTGTACATAGCGGTATTTAACAGAAAAAGTACTGATTATGAAAACGCGTCATCATACATGCCGATGTATGATATATCAGATCATACACATATCCCCGAGGCACTAGGCAACGGGATGCTAGTGTTAACACCCCCCCCTCAAGGTTGCCGAGGTCGTTCTAGCTCGCGTCGAGGAAGGTGCCATCTTGGTCGAAGGTGTAGTGCTTGTAGCGTGTGTCGAAGGCCGGGTAGGTGTAGCGACATGCGCTCACATGAACGTGCCGCTACCGGCGAGTTGCCGATATGAAGCGTTTTTCCAAGTATACTACATAATGTACTAGTCTGACATGTAGCGGGAAAAACTGTCCACGGGGGAAATAGCCGACGCAAGAGAGCGACCGACGAGGAAGAAGCAAAGCCAACATGGCCGTTAAGAGCGTGTAGACACGCAAAAGCATAGACGGGGGCTGCTCGTGTTGACTCCCCCATTTCGCCGTGGGAAAGGTAAGCTCCCCGCTAAGTTAGGTGAGCGTTGCGGCGTTGCCTCGGGAAAAAACAATAACAAGACTAATTAAGTACGCACGGGCCGAATTTTCGCGAGTCGGTTTTAAACAACCTGATCCGGTCGAGAGCATCGGTAGGCTGAAGGCTAGGTGAGACTGAAAGCTTGGTGGGGCGAGTGTGGCGCCGGGCGCTTTACATACGCCCTTCTCCTTTTTACGTGGGAGAAGGTAGGACAGCCGCGGACAACCAGCTCGAAGGCGAAGCGTGGTGTCGGTTGGGCGATGAATTACTAGCGTGGCGCCGAGCGCTTTACACACGCTCTACTCTTTTTACGTGGGAGTAGGTAGGAGCGTAGGGCTAGCGTGGCGCCGAGCGATTTACACACGCTCTTCTCTAGCGTAACTTGGTGGAGGGCCCATAACCTGTCGGAATCGGGAACGGATAGTTAGGTCGTTAGGTCGTAGGTCGTGCCGGCCCCACAAGGGGGCCGGGTGTGGTGACTAGGGAAGTGAGAAGAGAGAGCTGGCGGCCGGCGAAGGCACCGGCAGGGCCGGCCGACCGCCACTAATAGGGAATAGAGTACCGCTAATAGCATAACACTAAGCACTAGATTGACAAATAGCTACCTTGTACATAAGCACTAGGCAACGAGATGCTAGTGTTAATTATACTACAGTACAAGCTACGTCCAAAGAAGTACTCAAAGCACGGTTGCTCTCCCAATTTGCGCGTACTCGTCGTATTATCTCCATTCTCTTAAACCTCTGCACGTATTTACCACGCTCCACGCCTCAAATCGTCCGGGGGGTTTCATTGGATATAGTTACATGGAAAACTATGGTGTGGCGTTCCGCCAAGGTCACGCAACCTCCAAGGTGACGCACATTGATACCTCACCAAACATGTAAGACAAGGGTGTCCTTAATATTCGCTCGATATCTATTGAGGGGAAAACACCAAATGTTAGTAAGCCGCGAACTTAGTCATTCCTCCACCGTGTGTAAGAGGGTTGGGTTAAGCAACAGACCCAATAAGTGTCACTCGATTAAACGACCAACGACACACATGTCACAACCTCATTACATAGGCCTAAGACTAGCGCGTAGAAAATCGGCATTTTTAGAGCACCGTGCCAGTACGCACTGCACCACTAGCTCGTATTGCTTATTTCCACTAGGCGCAGAAAACTCCAATCTTTCAATCATCACATCAGAAAAGTTGAGCAAGGGTACAATCCGATAAGAACCCCTTATTTACATACTTTCCAGGTTGTCCCGATAAGATTACTAGGTTTCATAAGTAATAAATCAATTTATGAATTAGTTGTTTGCCAGGTTACCCCCCCCCCCCCCCTCTCCAAAGCACCCACGACTTGCTAGCTTCCGCAATTTCTTTTTATTAGAGCAAACCCATTACCATATCAAGTTCTGAAATGGAACATTTTTACATGTTCAAAAGGAGTGCGTTGGGATGGAGTCTCATGCCATTGATGCAAGTATCGCAACAACACATGATAAAAGCGTGGATGGGAGAAAATATAGTGTAGAGCATGCTTGTAACCATATTTCAGGTGTTTAATGGCTACGCCCCTTACCCGCCTAGCCTCACGACCTAGCTATCGTCCATTTGGCGTCGATGATGTCACAGCTCCATGTCATGCATCTCATTGCCGCTGTCACTCCCGCCTTGTTGCCTCTCCTCGCATGCCACGCATCTCAAACTGCCGCTGTCTCATATCCTCTCCACAATGTTCGTTATGGGTACGCCACTTACCCACTGTCCCAGCCTCATTGCATACCGTTTACTTGGCTAAAGTCTTCCATGCGTGATTCCTAGCGGTGCGGGGAGGTTGCTTACCGAAACGCTCGATGTGGTCCACCATGCTCTCCTTCAGGCTGAGAAATTGCACAAACGATCTCGTCCCACGGCTTGCCACGTAGCATGTTGCTTTATTCTCTCGTCAGTGTGTCGTACAACCACAACCGAACGGCATCGGGCTTGTGACGTACTTTGCTCCGAACAAATAAATTTTTTCCTCGAAGAACGGCTTCATGTCTGCGTGGGGACTTAGGTGCATTACAATGACGCGCGAGCCACAAACATAGGAGTGAGTCGCGCGCATCGAACTTCCCATGAACAAAACCACATATGTGACAATAGACCTTTCGAAATGACGGGGTTCTCTAGCTCGTGTGTTCGCTATGTCTATTAGCGCCGTCTACTTGGCCATATGGTACGGCGAATAATGGTTTAGTTAGGTCTAAGACGACCGCTTCCACTTTGGATTGACGATGATCCGGCGCCCTTCCCGCACTTTGGCGGCGTATCCAGTCGATAATAGCGTTGTTCAAGTGGTCGTCCGCCTTCATGCTAGCCACGCAATAGATAGAACCTCTTGTTCGGCAACGCGGTTTCCAAGACAGCCGCGGACACAAGACGATGGGAAGCGTTGTTTCGGGTACGGCTTTCCCGCGATCTATGCCTCGCCCGGATAGGTCTCAGTCAAGATAACGTGAAACCAAAAGTCCTCGAAGCTGGTATCTATGGAACTAGGTTATCGCAGCTCTCCTCGACTGCCCCGTCGGTATCATCTACCGAACGTTTATGTCGAGCCGGAACGAGTCACGAGGTAGTGGGTTTTAACGCAACCAAGCATTACCTCATCTTCCGTTGACAACTCAACTAGGCGAATAGGCTTCCTCAACGCACTTCAGCAAATCGAAAGGAGTATATTTGCTAGGCCACTCTCAGATTATGGCAAGCACGCCAAGCTTGCCAAGGCGGACGCCTTTTCATTTGACGGAGAGGCTGAGCATGCGGTGCCTCCCCCTCGCTGCCGCCCGCAGCTTTGTCGCGCCTCGCCTGTGGGGCTTGGAAGGGTGAGCGTGTTGGGTGGTGGACATGGTTTATTTGACGCGGACAGTGGCCGCATCTTGCTAGTTGTTAGAGCCCTTGCAGTAGACTCGCGGTTACGTGCTGATTCATTTGCAGGTCGGAGTGAGTCGCGTAAGTAACGGATCGGTTCTCTACAAAGTTTCCCCGAAAGAATAAGCCACCCCCCCCCCCCCCCCCCCCAAAAAAAAAAAAAAGATGAACGGCTTTCCTAGAAATCGGGAGCTAAACCGGCTTATCGGGACGGCCTTGCCTGATGGAAGGGTCTTGTAATTTTGAATATCGACGCCGACTAGTACTCCTATTGTGAATTGATTAACAACGGCAAAAAGTCCAACAAAAGAACGCTTCGCGAATAAGGACTGAAACTGGAATATCATGAGGGGTATACAATTTTGATATAATGATATTTGTACTATAATGCTTGGGCTTGTAGTTTTCCTTTTCCTTTCTCTATTTGGATTCGCAGACGTGCGTCTTTTCTTGAAAATATTTTCAATTCAAGCACGAGTTCGATTTTCACTGCGGGGGTTTCATGGTCTTGCTCGGAGAAATTCAAGCTGGACAAGCATTCAAATGCCATGCATATATAGTCACACGACATGTACGCTTGTTTCCGCCACTCGTTGCTACTGAATTTTGTTGGGCGATTGGGGGACCAATAATATCGCGTCCTTAGCAGAACTAGCCATATAATACTCCCATGCGCCTGCGAAAGGCACGGCGGAAAGCTGTTGGGTGCTTGGCATCAACGACATTCTTCAACGTGCATGCATGTAGCACGCGCCGACAACATTTTGGGTAGATCGCATGTTCTTGTGGAGAGCGCATACGGATATCCTCCTCCGCAAGCATTGCTGCCACATATGCATAACTTTCTTCACCCTCAAGATTGGTCGAGAGTGCCCTCGCCTTACTACCTCATACCCCGTTGGGGTGTCGGCATTTTTATTACTTCTTTGGGTTCGCGTCAAAACGGATTCTTTGCTCCGGTGGAATCGGTACGTGTGACGTCTTGGACCTCCAGTGTAGAACACACATGTGCTTGTGTGAATACGTACGTTCCGTTTTAATTCTTATCCTCTGATATTTTCTTTAGATACCATGTTCATCTCAGTTATTTTTAATTGAGCACTTCTCAATCGTTCTGAAGACGCCCACCAATAATATTTAAATTGCTCTCGACCCGAGCACTCACCCGCTATCGGGGTATTTCATGGCCATACTCAAACGTGTTAGAGAAAAACATTTCGTCATCAAACGCATGCCGCTTGCCTAACAATGCCCGAAGATGACATCCCCTTCACCCCTCTCTCTTGTCTTCTATAGCCATGGTACGGCGCCGTCGACGCCGACTTAGCCATTCGGCAGCCGACGGCAAGAGGAGTGGGGCCTCAAGCGCGCTGCGGCATTTTCGCCGTACTCATTTACATGCTCCGTGGCCCTTTTCCGGTGTTCCACGTCTGTAAGGAAAGTCGTGATGCCTTTGCCCGAAAGGAAAGCGGCGTAAGAATCTCCCGTGCAATATTTCGAATAAGTGGGAGACTAGCGGCGAAGGATAGGTATATGGCACCATATAGCCGGCATTTGGGATTGCTTCCGCTCGAGCGTATCTCGCCGATAGGCTAGGTGCATTCTTTTTACTCACTTGGAGCAATTTTGACAATGGTGGGCACCTAGCATGCTGATCGATATGCGCGGCGCGTGCTGCCATGCATGTCGACACAACGGTAAGTGACTACCACGTCGTGCTAGAGGGAGCATCATGCATACAAAATTGTTCTCAAGTCGTCGCATGGATATTTGGGTCATAGAAGCACGCATTCACGTGAGCGAAGGAAAATTTGCGTCATCATGAAGAAGTGGTGGCAATGCCTCTACGACAAGAAGTGGAATAACAGAGGAGGGGTTGTGACCGGTTGGGAGAGGGAATGAGGAGCGGAGTGTCGAGGTTAACAACAAGGAATTTTATATCGGGCCGAGCAAAACCCGTAATTACGGTACTAGCTCGAGCGACATAAGCGACGGTTAATAACACGATTTACATTAGCATAAGCACTATTTTAATTGACAACGGACAACATATCCATTATGTAATAACATCATAAATTGAAAGTGAATTGCTATATGTGAGGCGCACTTGGCTACCTTCTCATGCCCGCCCCCTTTGACCAGTTAAGTCGTGACGGCTAGTCTAGGGATAAGGTACTTTCCTAACTAATTTCGCTCTAAATGGCCAGAGTGGGCTCCCCTTCACCACCACCCTCGGGAGTGAGTTGGTTGCACCGTGGGCTCGTTATTATTGTTAGCCTCTGAAAGCTAAACGCTAGCACAAATCTGTTCTAGTCTGTCTAGTTCTGTTGTTGCTAGATGGCAAATGATGTTGTCGAGAGGCAATTGATGAGAGATGTTTCACTGCTGTACTTAGGCAGTAGATGTTGTAAGTGAACAAAGGAATTGTTAAAAGGTTCTGTCACCTCCCTCTACTGCACTGGGCTTAAATAGGTTTCAGCCCAGACTAGTTACGCATGCAAGCTTCGCTTACGTGTCAGGCGTTAGTGCTGCTCAACCGTCGTCATCTGTCCTCGAGACACGGCCTGCCTAGCATTGGGTTTCACGACGCGGCTCCTTCTGCATTGAAGAGCTCGTTCTGGCGCGTCATCTGGCTGGTTAGATTAATTATGCATATCTGTACGTACCGGGAGGTACTGGTCGTACTGTAGCATTAGCACCATTACAATATTGCAGTAGCGACGTACCCACGAGTATACGTCCGTCCTGTGGAAAAGCACGAATTGGAATCCGTAACGAGTACCTGTACAATGTCCTGCAATGTACTGTTGCAGGACTGTACTCGTCACACTCGTACCCTCCCCCTCTTGACAGATCAATGAGGCCGCCGCGAGGCAGACCTCCGTGGTTCTTGGCTCCTTTACTGAAGCAGTTACTGGGACTCAGGAATGCGCGCTGGGAAAGCGTGCATGAAGTCAATGTACGCCTGAGTCTTGGCGAACTTGCGCCATTGGGGCGTCTCCAAGAATTCTTGTAACGCAATTGTTCGATGCACCTCGTTCAAACGGTGCCAGACAGGTGGAATGTCGTCATCACTGAAGTGCGTCATGAAGAGCAAATATTTGCCTCGTCGCCCAGGTAGCGACTTGATGCACACAGCAGAGATGTGCGACACGTCAAACTCCTCATCGTCTCCTTCAGGTACAGTTACTGGGACAGCTGGTCGTAGCGGAGCGGTAGAGCAGGGTCGTAAGTTGTTAACATGGAACACAGGATGTAAGCGTACTGTCGCTGGTAGTTTCAATCTGTAACTGTGTTTTCCAATCTGCTCCTCCACTGAAAAAGGGCCGAGCTGTCTGTCTCTGAGTTTCCTGTTCGGTTGTCCTCGCAGAAAAAGATTTGCTGTGACGACTGACACCTTGTCTCCCTTAGCGAAGTGTGGCGCCGTAGACGGTTCTGTGCTCGCCTGCATCTCGTCCTTATGTAGCTGTAACACAGAGCGTACCAGGTTGTGCACTTCCTGTAACAATCTTAACCGTTCTGTTGCGTCTTGCGAAATTGGAATCGACGGTCGCATGCTGAAGAGCAGGTCAGGAGGCTCCTCAGGAGAAAAACCAAAGTTAGCCTCGAACGGTGTGTGCTCAATTCCGAGTGCACGCGAAGCGTTGTACGCAAACTCCACTTGCGGTAAAAGTGTCGACCAGTCAGAGCCATCATAGCAACAGAAGCAACGAAGAAGCTGCTGAAACGTGCTGTTCACGCGCTCTGTCAATCCGTCTGTTTCTGGGTGTCGGCTGGAAGACATGTTCAGACGCGTTCCAAGGCGTCTCCAGAGTGTCTGCCAGAAAGCGCTGACAAATTTTGGGTCGCGGTCGCTGATTAGCACACGGGGAAGTCCATGTAAGCGGTAGACTCCCTGTAAAAACAAAGTTGCAGTTTCTTCGGCAGTAATCGACTCTGTACATGGCAGAAAATGGGCCATTCGAGTTAGATGGTCTACCACAATCAGCACACTGTTAAAGCCGTTGCTCTCAGGCAAGTGTGTCAGGTAGTCAAGACCAACTGTGTGCCACGGTCTGGGTGGAACAGGTAATGGGTAAAGAGTCGCAGCCATCTGCGGTCGAATCTTCGCTCGTCGGCACACGACGCAGCGTTCACAAAAATCTTTCACGTCTTGGCGGATTCGTTTCCACCAGAATCTGTCGAGTGCTTTAGCAAGAGTGCTAGCAACTCCTCTGTGACCAGCTGACGAACTTTCGTGCAGCTCTGTGATCAATCTCAGTCGGAGCTCAGAGTTCTGTGGAATACAGAGGCGATTGAGACGCCAAAAGTACCCATCTCTGGCTTCTATCCGGCTGTCTCTTGTCCACTCACCATCGTCCCCATAAAACGAATCTTGTGAGAACCCCTCGCGAATGAGATCAGCGAACTCAGGGCTCAGCTGCAACGCTTCAACAGTCAGTGAATTTAACTGTGCGTCTTCAAACAGCAGCTGGGACTTCCGTCGTAATTCTCGATCTGACGGAACCTCGCCATCCCAAAATAAGGGTACTGTGGCCTGAGGTACGAAGTCTGGACGCCGGCTTAACGGGTCGGCTTCGTTCAGAGCTCCCTTGCGATATGCAAGTGTCATCGAGCCCACAAACGGTTGCAAATCCCGCAGGTATCTTGCTTGCCGCTTGTTCAGCCTGTTGTTCGGTTGCCTGAGCAGATGTCGCAGTGTGTCGTGGTCTGTTACGACAAGGAACTTAGAACAGCCTTCAAGATAGCACCTCCAATGCTTGACAGCTTCGCATACGGCCAAAGCTTCTAAGTCGTACGCAGAGTAAGTGTTACCACGCTCAGCTGGATTCAGCTTACGCGCCCAGTAAGAGACTGGTTGAAGACCGCCTCCTTGGTCTTGCAACAGGACTGCTGCAATCCCCACTGTTGATGCATCTGTAGCCACGGTGAACGTCGCGTCCGAGCCGACCTCCGGAAGGATCAGGCATGGCGCGGAAATGAGCCGTAACTTGAGAGTCTCGAAGGCTTCCAAACAGGCAGGCGTCAGCGTAACCTTCTGTGGCTGGGACTTCCGCAGTAAGTCCGTCAATGGAGCCGTAAGGTCGCTAAAATGGTGTATAAATCTCGCATAGAAGTTGCAGAACTGTACGAAACTGCGAACCTCCTTCTGCGTCTTGGGCACTGGCCAGTCTGCAACGGCCTCGACTTTCTTTGTGGAAACCGAAATTTTCCCGGCTGACACAGTGTAGCCCAGATACTCCATTTCTTGCAATCCGAAGAAGCATTTCTTAAGGCGTAATTTCAGCCCTTCCTCCTTGAATCGCTGTAGCACTAGACGTAGGTGCTCCAGGTGCTCTTCCAGAGTTCGACTGTAGATACAGACGTCATCCAGGTAGACTGTCACGAACTTATGTAAAAAGTCGCGAAGAATGTCGTTCATCATCCTCTGAAATGTAGCTGGTGCGTTGCACAGCCCAAACGGCATGGCGACCCATTCCATTAAGCCATCAGGGGTCTGAAAAGCCGTCTTGTGAACGTCCTGATCACGCACTCGAACTTGCCAGAATCCAGAAGCGAGGTCGAGGTGTGTGTAAAAATTCGCGTCCTTAAGTTCGTCCAGAGTGTCGTCCACACGCGGTAGCGGGTAAGCATCTTTACGCGTAACCTCGTTAAGACCACGGTAGTCAATGCACAGACGTAGCGAGCCATCAGCTTTTCGCACAAAAAGAATTGGCGAGCCGAACTCACTGTAGCTGGGGCGTATCAAACCAGCTTCCACTGCGTCTTTGAGCTGTCGATTAAGCTCAGCGCGCTCTGCGGGTGACAATCTGTTCAAACGTTGGCGTCGCATTGGGCCAATTGTTTCAATGGGATGATCCCACTGTCGGCTTACAGGTGGAGAGTCGACAGGTTGCAGTAACTCCGGGAAGTCATCGAAGAGTATCGACCGGAAGTTGTCACGTTGTTCTGCTGTTAGTTCCTCTCCAGTGTGGAAGTCTGTCGATTGTTCGGCGGCTGATGTAAGTTCAATGACGTAAAAATCAGCGTGACGTCCCCTGCTGCGGCGCGTCTTGCGCATAAGCTTCTGAACTTTCGTAGACGACAGGAGTAGACACTCAGGGCGTCGTTCCTCAAGTGTAGTCTCCACTGCTGTGCCGTCCATTAGTGTAAAAATTCTGGTTGTACCAAATTGTAAAGAGGCATGTTCGTCATCAAGCCATGGTAAACCGAGGATTAAATCAGCTGTGCGTAAATCACGTAAGACGTTGAAAGTCCGTTGAAACTCGTGTCGAGCCAGCTCAAAAGTGACGTCACAGACTGTCGTAGAAGTCACTCGTTGTCCGTTAGCGAGTCGAACTGGAGTCTTACTTGCAGACTTTCGAGTCTGTAAAGCAAAGCGTCGTACAAAGTCCTCTGACACAAAATCAAGTGTCGCAGCGCAGTCCACTAATCCAGAAATTTGGTGTCCGCCATCAGGAGTTTTCACAGTCAGCTCAGTTCGAATTAACGGGCGAGCTTCCGTGAGGTCAGTCAGTAGTGCTGTAGCTGGCGAAGAAAATTGTCGCAGCGTAGCGATGGACTGTTCCGAGTCGTCTGTTGGTACAGGTACCGAGTCGGGTTGATCAGGTGCTGTAGGTTCTGGTGAGTCGTTAAACGCACAATCTGCGTCGACTAACCACAGCTGTACAGGCCAAGGGGCTGGAGCAACCACCTCCTGTTGCGCTGGGTTCTCCAGTGACTGACGTGTAAAAAGCTGTGTCCTTGCTGGGAATTCTTGATAGAGTTTCCAGTGCTTAGTCACCTGAGTAAATTTCGCCCACTTCGGTAGTACAAATACAGCCATCGTAGATGTCGGGGATGTTCGACGACAATCCTCAAAATGCTGCGCAATCTGCTCAGCTAACTCCCAGGGTGGGTTGATGAACACCCGTTCTCCTGTTAAATCTCTGTCTAGAATCGAGTCACTCGGCGAACAGTGAGGTAAGTCACCGTGCGAGTTAAGACCTTCATCATCAGCACATCCCTCCAACGTGAAGTTGAATCGTGCATGCAGAGAGTCAAAGACTGAGTCAACCAGTTTCCAATCAACTGAACGTCTGGTTACAGGTTTACGACTCTGTCTCTGCTTAGTCTGACGACGACGACCTGCTACTTGCGTTACAGGTGTCGCAACTGTAGTCGATGGAGATGTCGAAGGTGTTTCGACGACCTCTGTCGCTAACAGTGTCTCAGAATGAACAGTAGATGTAGCCGGCTGCTCCAGTTCATTTGTAGAACAGCCTTGCCACCATCATTGCTTCTTAGGTTGCATCGGTGCCTTGCCTTTGAACTCCGGACATTGGAACAAACGGTGTCCCTTCTTGTGGCACTTGAAGCAGAGTCCTTCGTCCATGTGTCGCTTACGTTCCTCAGCTGTCATTGCATTTGCGAGTGAATTAAAATCTTCGCGGCCAGATGTCTGACCACGTCCACCATTGTTGCCACCTCCACGTCCACGTCCGCGGCCACGTCCACGGCCACCTTTGTTACGTTTCCAGACGTTAGAGGCTTCCTCGAAAGGGTCATCAAGGTTGCGCTTGCGTGAGGGCTGGGCAGATGGTCCAGCAGCAGACTTTGTATTGCCTAGTTCCGGCGAATCTGTCACTACGTCATTCAAAAAGTTTTGCAGCTCCACTAGCGTAGTCTGGTATCCCTGACGAGCTCGGTGTGACTTAGCTAGTCTCTTGAGCGCTTCGTTCGATAGGCCATTAATGAAGCGTACACACTGTACCTCAGCTGTCAGGTGTTGACGAGACCGACGTAAGTAGTCGTTGTACTGTTTAGTGAAAACCGCGTAACTCATCGTGTTGCTCTGCGTAAAGTTTAGCAAAGCGTTAATTGCGTCGTCCTGAATGTTCGGAAGAAACGTCGACTTGCGTAACTCCGCAACAAGCTCGTTGTACGTAGATGGAATTGGAGGCTGATTTTTCCGGTTCAACCACCACCCACCTAGGTGTCCAGAAAACTGTGAAGTAACCCAGAACACTGCATCGTACGAGTCAGCCGTAATTCCAAGCATTATAAAACGCTGAGGCTGTGCTTCAAGCCAATCCTCCAGTACATGAGGTACCTGACCATTCTGGTACGGTGAAGTAATAGCAGCCTTACGCTGAGTCTCCGTGAGGGTCACAGATAGTCCAGCCAAGTTGTGGGTAGGCATCGGCATTCCCACTCGTAAATCTGTAGGTCCTTCACCAGTCAGTCGATTAATGTGTCCACGAATCAGAAGCCATACAGAACCAGAGTCGACCGTCGTAAACCGGGAGTACATGTGGAACTGTCTCGGGATAGACGTGTCGTCTTGCATGACTGGAACATGTTGTGTGATTGCTCGATAAAAAGATTCCCACTGAGTCACGTAACCAAAGTGAAGTAATTCACTCTTGTGCTTCTCAGCACGAAGTAACCCCTTCTGTGAGGGCGTAAGTGTCAGACCGTCAATGTTGATGGATTCCGGGACGACGTAGGTGCCATCCGGATTAACTGTCGACTGTCCCAAAACAGCCTGCTCGACCTGAGCAGGTGTACGTAAGTTGTTCGTAGCAAACAGGACAGGAATAGAAGCCGAGTACACGTAAACAAGCTGTCGTCCTTGAGGTAGTGTAACGTTAACAGGTTCACCACTCAACAGCGTCAAATCATCCGATGTCAAAACAAGACCGGTCTCCTCGTGTAACTCGCGAATAGCAGCGTCGACAGGCTCTTCGTTAGGTAAGACAGAGCCAGCTGGGAACCAAGTTTTACCAGAACGAGGCTCACGCTGAAACACCAACTTCAAGTCCGACGGTTTAGTTCCTCCGACGTGAATTACTAAAACCACGTAATGTCCAGCTCCAAGAGAAGCCATCTCAACTCAATTAAACAACGTCGAGCAGATCAACGAGCAACGAAAGCGTGCGTCGACCAAAGAGCTCCGAAACCAGTGTGGCGGTTAGCCTCTGAAAGCTAAACGCTAGCACAAATCTGTTCTAGTCTGTCTAGTTCTGTTGTTGCAAGATGGCAAATGATGTTGTCGAGAGGCAATTGATGAGAGATGTTTCACTGCTGTACTTAGGCAGTAGATGTTGTAAGTGAACAAAGGAATTGTTAAAAGGTTCTGTCACCTCCCTCTACTGCACTGGGCTTAAATAGGTTTCAGCCCAGACTAGTTACGCCTGCAAGCTTCGCTTACGTGTCAGGCGTTAGTGCTGCTCAACCGTCGTCATCTGTCCTCGAGACACGGCCTGCCTAGCATTGGGTTTCACGACGCGGCTCCTTCTGCATTGAAGAGCTCGTTCTGGCGCGTCATCTGGCTGGTTAGATTAATTATGCATATCTGTACGTACCGGGAGGTACTGGTCGTACTGTAGCATTAGCACCATTACAATATTGCAGTAGCGACGTACCCACGAGTATACGTCCGTCCTGTGGAAAAGCACGAATTGGAATCCGTAACGAGTACATGTACAATGTCCTGCAATGTACTGTTGCATGACTGTACTCGTCACACAAGTAAGGTGATAGTATAGCCATTGGATAATATGGATGTATAGTTTGCTCTCAGTGCTCAATGCACATCAGTTCTCAACTGGGATGTCAACATGCGTACAAAAACAAATGTCACCATCAACGGGAGCAACAACGAAAACTAAAGAAGCAACAACATTCGCGTCATATTAAGCAAGCTATCCAATACGAAAAATGCCAACGACACCATGGGGAACAAGTGAAGCATGAACAACAAGCGTCAAACAAGAATCATGATAGCCCCTCTAGCTGGCTACCAATTAAGTGGGCAAACCAAGCAACAAGCCGGCAACTCCAATACTTGGGAGTCGCATATTTGAAATGCGAATTGAAGCTTGCTTGCAATTTACTTTCCGCAATAAGACCATAACAATGTCTTAGGACTTTCCCTATTGAAGGCGCATCGCGGCTTTAACTGAGGTTTATACCATACGAGCAATGTGCTTTATCCAACAATATCACCGCATCCCCACCTAGGCAATCAACGAGCATGTTCAAAGCAGCGCCAACCAAGCTTACGCCGTAAACATCAATGTAATCAACAAGAGTTGTAGTACATATGACGAGTAGTGTCCTACATCAGTACATTGCAATACATTGTACATATCTTGGTTACGAATTTGATCCGACTTAATATGAACAAAATGTATAGGAAACGAAGGAGGGGCTTGCTTGCCGTGTTAGGGAAGCCACTTGAGGCAAGCCGTCGGTCGTATAGCGCGAAGCTTGACATTTTCATTATCAACACCCAATGATGGCGACCGGCGCCACCAAAGTCTGAAACGTGATAGACCCCGGCACATCACCCTTCCACACAACAAAGCCGGGGGGACCATGCTTATAATATAACAAGTACTTAATCGAGTATGTACGCCGTCGCCGCGTCGCCGTTTCGCCCTCAAGCTCTATGAAGCGACCGTATGATTTTGATGCAACAAGTTTGAGTGTTCCTTGTTGTATCGTTTCCCCCTTCTTGCCGCCCCTAGAGGCCAAAGTGTACAGCCCGGCTTCGTACTTTTCTCATACAAACTTCAAGCCTATGGCCATTGTGGCTCATAAATCCCTACGTGCCAACCTCTTTGCTACAACCCCCATGCCGACATTTTCGTTTCACACCACGCTCGCGCTAACCTTTACTACCAGCCGCCAGTTACACGTGCTATACTGTTGAAGACCGTTCGACGGCCGCCCGTTTGACAATTGGGTCGTCGTCAATGTTTTACCTCGTCAAGGGTGTTTACTGATTGTGCTTGCCTACTAGTAAGCAAAAAAATAAAATCATGTACAACATAATAATAATGTACATGCGACCGGGACCGGTTTAAAAACGGCTTTTTTATTTTGGCCAACCGTGACGGGTTGATACCAAATGCCGACATTTTACGTATTCAATTCTTTACATATTAAACATCATCTCTTACAGGGAAAGCATTGGAATCCATCAGCAAAGAAAGGGGAAAAGGAGGCAAAGAAGCCTAATAAGCCAGCGGAGCAGGAACGCAGGCAACATAATGTGCACCACCCTCTTGCAAGGCATCACGAAGTTAGGAACCCAGCGTTCCATGAAAAAACACACAACTCATAAAGAATATGAACTCGCGACGCACGTCTCAAGGAATCGACGGATAGGGACATATGTAGACCGCCGTACAAACTACTTTCATCGTGCGAGCAACCGACTCAGCGTCCTTTAGGGCAAAGAGGTAATGGTAGTCATGGACAAACTGAATGGACGGCGTCCCAATGGAGGACGAAGTGCGAATGTCGGCATCAAGCTTAGCTTGTTGAGCTCCCAACGCAAGGCCGTCAGGGAGCGGAACAAGCAGAGCCCCCGCAAACCGGAACTTCGTGCGCATACGAGTGACGTTAGTGTCCGCTACCATACGCTTAATGCGGGGCCGCAAAATGTAGCCACACAACCTCCCCAACGCGATTTTTACATATTCGTGTTATTTGCGTTGTATCGACTCGTCATAGCTTAAAGCCTCAGGTTCACGATTCCGCGGCGGACGGTAGGAGCGAACAACGTCGACAGAAAGCGACGACTGATGTTCGGTAGATGCTCATTAAGAGTAAGGGTATGTGCTATTACGGCAGGGGACTGGTATATGCACAGGTTGGCCGTCCCTTCTTATTGCAGATACCGCATATAGCACTCAGTAATCTGTGCGGTCGGAAAGGCGCGACTCGGGGATCGACAGTCTGGATCCGCGAATTGTGCCAGCCAGAGGTAGGAGGAGGTGGCGTAGCACATACCATAGGCAGCGACGAGACGTGCGATCGTGGCCGATTAAAAAGGTGTTAAATAAGTTTATAAAAGACAATATATCCTTTCAATTGAATCGACAAGCCACCAAAACGAAAGTAGAGAGGGTAGGAAAGGGCTGTGCTCGACTAGTGGAATTAGGCTAGTGGTGCTTGGACTTTGTGGTTGTAAAATAGTGCTACTGCCGCGGTCGTGCCGAGAGAACCCGCCTGAGCAGCTTGGTATCCTCGTCCATGTCGCCGTCCAGCTGGCTCCCCTCCCACTCCTCCTCCTCCCCTTCGTCAAACACCATCCCGCCGGTGCCAGGCCGTCCCGTCTCAGTGTGCCGCGCCATACGTAGCGGCCCCGGCGACACCTCCTCCTCCGCCCGGCTCGACCCCCCTGGCGACGCCACCTCGAGCCAAGGTGGCATAGGTGCCGGCGCCCCACCCGGCGCCGCGCTCGGACTCAACATCAAATATTCGTCGTGCGCCTCGCTTACTCTCGACTCATCGCCGTTGTTCCCACTGTCGTTCAACACCAACATCTCGCCAGCCCCGCTAACCCCCGCGACGTCTTCGTCGTCCTCATCGTCGTCGTCGGCCACATACGTCAAAACCGAGTGTCGCGGGGCGTTTTGAGGCCAGAGCGTCGTTTGCTCCGGCTGGACCGCCTGCTCTGCCTCCTGATCCGGCGGCGAAAGGCGCAGCGCGTCCGCAGCTCCTTCCGACGGTTCGTCCAGCCGTAGCACCTCGTCTGACGCTGGTAGCTCCTGTCCCAACGCCGCCAACGACGCGGCAGCCTCCGACAGGTTCAACAGGGGCGGCGAAGACGCGCGTTCGGGGTCGACCTCCGCTACAGAAAGTCCGATAGGAGTCGTTCCGTCTTCACTAATCGCGGTGACTGAGGGCGAGGGGCCGATGGAGGCCTTCTCAGCATCGTCCACCCCCGCGGAGATAGTTACATTGCTGTCAAGGGCAGTTGGGACGGCACCATCTATTGCGCCTGGTTTACCCGAAGTGGGCACTGCGCCATCCAGGGTGAAAGAGGGTAAAGAGATCAGCGGGGCGGCGTCCTCCGCGGGATCCGTCTCGGCGGCGATGGCTGAGTTGTAGAGCGGTGCACCCTCGGCTGTGCCCGATATTTCGACGACGGCAGGGTCACGCGGGTCGTCGTGGTCCAGCTCCAGCACTTCGTTGCCCCCGTCCTCTGCCGTGTCCTCTGCCGCCTGAGACCACGCCTCCACCGGCGCTTCACAGACATCCGCCTCCGACCTCTGCAGCATTAACACCTCCTTTCCGTCCGCAAACTCGGCGAGCGTAGTAGAACGGCTGGCGCGCAGGTCGGTAGCGGAGGTCGGGCGCACCGTCGACTGAACAGGGACGTAGACGTCTGGAGCCCCGTCCAGGATGTCTCCGTCGCCAAAGTCCGTCCGCACGTCCACAGGGAAAGAGCGAACCCCCGCGGTGTCGCCGCTCTCGGAGTGCGGAGAGGGGTTGGCGGCCCCGGGGAAAGGCACCGGACCCCTGAGCATCTCCAGCCCCTTCATATCGTTCCACAACTCCTCCCCTTGCTTCTTTCCTCGCGCGCGTGTACTATCCAGCAGCCCGTCCTCGCTTCCGGCTGAGCTCCCAGCAAAGCTGCTCTGCCGACGGGGCTCCTCTGCCGGTGCCGACCCCTCAGCGTGCGCAACGGTAGTCGCCGGACGCGACCCCATTTTTCCCGGCGTGAACTCGCTCTTGATCGAGTCTTGTCGCACCATTCCCATCGCCATGCTATCCGCGTCGCACGCGGGGCTCGATGCGCAGACCTGCCGCTTTCGCTGCCGCCGATGGCGCATGAAAAGAAGCAGTACAAGTATCAGTACAAAAGCGAGTCCGCCCGCGGCGAGGCCCACGATGAGAGCGACGGGGTTGTCGGAGGAGGGGGAGGGGGCCGGCGGAAGCGGGGGGGGCGAGGGTGGGATGAGGACGGGCTCGAAGCCACCGCCCGGTGCGGTGGAAAACACAAGCCCCGCAATCTTCATCGCCTCCGCTAAGCTGCCGTTCAACTGAGCAGCGCGCAGCCGCGAGCGAATCGTCTCCGCCTCTGACTCATCTCCCGCCGATATCACCACCGTGACGTCTAACACGTCGCCTTTCTCCTCCTCCACCCCGTCATCATCCACCTGAAGCAGCTTCCGGCCGGTGGGGGCAGCCGAGTCCTCTGAAGCCGCAGCCTGTCGAGGATTCACATATTTGATGCGAATATCGCCCTCGGCCACACCCGCAATGCGCGCGAGCATGGAGACCAGCTTCTGGGCAATCTCAGCCGTGAACTCATTGGCCGCCTAAACAAGCACACATAAACACACACACACACACGCACACACTGTGACCTAGGGACTGCAGCCATTTCGATCTTCCCACTCCCCACCATTTTTTTATTTTTTTTTTGAACATTTAAAAAATTCCGAATTGTGCATGCATTCATGCATTCATGTGTGTGTGTGTGTGTGTGTGTGTGTGTGTGTTGGGGGAGAGGAGGGAATGGGGATGAGTGATTGGGGTGCATCACCTGAAGCCCTTTCAAACCGATGGTATACTCGACGTCCCACACCACGGTCTCGGGGGTGTCGACTGGAGCGGTGGGGCTGGGTATGGGCGGTGGGGGTGGTGAGGAAGGTGGTTGGGGTGGTGGTGATATGTCCTCCGGCTCCAACGGAACACACAAACTCCCGCCGCTGCCCTCCTCCTCTGACGGCTTGTAGCCCTCAGGGCACTCCACGTGGCAGAGAATAGGGAGGGTGTCGTTACGCACGCTGCCTCCGAGAACCCCCTCCCATAAAAACGGGTATCCTTCAAGACAGGCAGTGCAGGTACAATCCTCCTCCCCGGAACACTCGCAGTCGGTGCAGGTGGGTGGGCACAGCGTGGTGACGGGCGTGACCCACCGCGGACCCAAGCTGTACCCAGCTGGGGCGGTCCGCTCGGGGACGCGCCAAACGAACGCAGCCCCTGTTCCACACTCCTCGGGGACAACCGTCCCCCCACCCTGCGCCATTCGCCACAGCGCGAGCCGCCCCGCATCACCGCACACCACCTGCCGTCGCCCATCCACCGCCGCTGTCTCATTGGAGCGCAGCTCCCCAAACACGCGCACCTCCTGGATCTTCCCCAGAAACGGCTCATCATAGGAGGGACTGTTGCCCAGCATCCAGTCAGCACCAACCAGCAGCGATAGGTCAAAGGGGGCCGAAACCTGTGCGCTTGCCACCCCTCCCTCCTCCAGGTCCCGCACAGTCAGCACCATCTCCATGGCAACGGTCGACTGGAGGAGCTGCCGATTGGGGCGTGCAGGCGCGCCAGGGGACATATCAGGCAGCACCACGACGGGGAGCCGAGGGAAGATAGGCTCGTCGGGGGTGGAGGAGGACAGCAGCCGGCGTCCCCCAGGTATGTCGAAGTCCGGAGGGTAGGTGATCTCCGGTCCGGGAGATGAGGCAGGGTAGCAGGGGTTGGCGTTGATCTGGAGCAGCCTGCGGCCACCCAACACAAAGGGCGGCGATGGAATGGCCGGCGGAGGAGCGCAAGGGGGGAAGGGGGGGGACGGGGGACTGATGGGCGGGGACAGAGGGGCAGGAGGGGTGGGAGGGAGTGGAGGGAAGGGGGAGGGTGGCGGGGGGTTACAAGGGTTGAAC